>PVKH010020478.1:0-14569 GCA_004027955.1 Chaetophractus vellerosus | reverse complement strand
AAAGGAGAAGGCTGGGACGGCAGAGCCACCACTGTGCCCTGCCACATGGCAGGAACGCAGGATTTCCAGCAGCCAACCTTCAGGGAGAGAGCTTCCCCTGATGGCTTGATTTGGACATTTTTTCTCAGCCTTGGAACTATAAGCTTTTAACCTAATACATCCTATTGTAAAAGCCAACTCATTTCTAGTATATTGCACTGGCAGCCTTTAGCAAATTAAAGCAACCTTCATTGGAGTTCCCTGCTTGTGTCCTGCCCTACAAAATTCAGACTCAAAGCTGAAGAGATGAGCCCTGCCATGTGCTTGATCACGCACAGCTGAGCTTGGGGAGAAAGTGGCCTGGAGGAGAAGGCAGAGACCCAGATGGAGAACCGCCATTGTGCCTTGTCACATGGCAGGACTCCAGGATCACCAGCAGCTGACTTTTGCTGAGACAGCATCTCTGATGATGCCTTGATCTGGACATTTTCACAGCCTCAGAGCTGTAGGATTTCCCCCTAATAAATTCCCATTGTGCCAACCCATTTCCAGTATTTTGCTCCCAGCAGCCTTAGCAAACTAAAAGACTCAATAAATATTAATGAAAGGTGAGAGAAAAAAGTACCTTATATTATTTACATAACTAAAAGTTGTTTTGACTGCCAAAAACAAAGAATTTTAATATTTTGAAAATATGTTGAGAACCTCAAAGATCTTTAGAAAAAAAATTTTTTTTACCATCACTACAATAGCTCTTGAGTAGACAGAATGTAATTATAACAATTTTTTGTTTTATGAAGTAAGGAAAAGTGATTTCTAGAAGTTTATAGAATGGGGGAGAGAATATACTGAATCTTCAGAGGGAATGCACACAGACACAGACAACTCAGTGGCCTTCTGGACTAAATATATGGAGGAAGGGTGGGCAGTTGCCTAAGTGGTGTGGTTTCTGGGACACAAAAACCGTCTTTACACAAAAATACCTATTCTGGGAATCTTCCTTTCATTCCTTAGATATTTTGCTTGGGAGGGAAATCCTCCTTCCCAATCAATGCATTACCATATTTTCATTTCTCTGGTCACCTAGCAGAGTTAAGAGCCCTAGGCAGCTAGGGATCACGTGAGTAAATTTTGATGAGAAAGTGTGATGGTTTTCAAGGTGCTGGGGGGGGGGCCGGCCTCAGGGGAGAGACACTGGACAGAGGTGTAGGGTGAGATACCAGAGAAACAGTGGAGACTTCCCAGTTCTGCAGAAGTCAGATTTAGACTAAGCATCACATTACATTAGAATAAACGAGATTTCTCCACAGGAAGGCCTGTTTTAACTTAAACTTTAAAATTACACTTCGCCTGAACAATACAATTATTAGATTGGCCTTCCATCCGTTCTTAATTTGATTGACTCTTCGCATATTTATGTCCTGTCTTTCTTCATTAATGAATAAATTCACTCAAAACAAGTACATTGATTGCTTTCTGTGGCTCGGGTACTGTACTTGAAGGTGGAGGTATAAAAATGAACCAAGATGTAGCCCTCACCCTAGGGCAGGGGTTCTTAACAAGGGGTCTGTGAGCCTGAAATGAAATTCAAAAAAACATTATTCTTGTGGCGACGCATTGGTGCGGGTGTGATGTATTTATTAAATAATACACAGTATAGTGTGAACTTAGTAAGGGGTCTGTGGTTTTCACCTGACTGGCAAAGTGGTCTGTGGAACAAAAAAGGTTAAGAACTCCTGCCCTAGGAGAACTGACCATCTAGTGGAGAAAACAGCCACACAAGTAAATCACCACAATAAAACGAGATAAATGTGATGAGAGAAATGTGTACAAAACACTGTGGACACATAGGAAGCAGAAACAGACTCTGAAAAAGTTCAGGAAGACCCCACAAGGAGCCAGGTGTTGGAGGACAGAAAGAATTCTTCTAAGAGACAGGACAAGAGTAGGCTTCCCAGGCAATAGTGACATGTACAAATGCAAGGGAACTTGAGAGCAAGGAGTTTGTTGACAGGGAAAATGAGGCCACCAAGGGAGGTTAAAACTTATTTTGAAAAAGGAGTTTGACAGGAAATGAAGAGCCAGTAAAGCCTGAAAGTAGGTGCAGGACATGGTTGCATTTGTATTTTGTTAGTACTGGAGAAGACAGAGTAGATGGGGAGATGGGCTAGGGCAGGAAGGTCACCACGTAGTCTGTTGCAATAGTCCAGGCAAGCAGACAACATGCAACCATTGTGGGTGTGAGCTAAGGACTTCTTACTCCCTAGCATCTGATAATGAAGTATCCATTTACTCATCCATTCAGCAACTATTTGTAGAAGCCCTATTGTTTGCAAGATTTTTTTTGTTGTGGTTGGGGAGGATACAAAATTGGATGCAATCTCTTCCCTTCATTTCCTGTGATTGCCTAGACACCACGTAAAAGAGAGCTTGAAGTAGGGCAGTTGTAGGAATAAAAAAGAGGAAATGGACAAGGGAAAGGCTACACAGAGGCAGAAATCAGAATCCTCAGGAGAGGATTAATAATAATCACTAATATTTGATTACTTCTTTGCAGCTCTTAAGTACCATCATATATGTTTAAAAGTAATGGGAAGTGGCAGAGCAATGAAATTGTAGCAAAAGACCTGAGTTTAAACACTATCGCTGCCCATTATAAACTGTATGAATTGGACAAGTTACATACTCTCCCTCTAGCTCACTTTTGAAATAAATAAATGAGAAACTAGATGTCCTACAACACTACTTCAGTCCAACACAGTAAACATGCAGAATAGTCAATTAACATACATTTGGTGACTGGATTATTTCAGAAGCTACATGATTAGCCTTGGTAGAATACTGAGATTAGGCCAAATTCTGCTCCCAGATTCCTGGTCACTGTTACATCCATTTTTGTTGAAAAAGGAGCAGATATAACCAAACACTCAAAGGTGGCAGTGTCCCAGCATCCAGGGAACACAAGGAGACCATGATGAGTGTCTGATTTCTGGTATGGAAGGTTGGAAGGCCCAAACTATGCCTAACAGCATGAAAAGGATTCCACTCACTACATGCAAAAAGTGGCAGAAATAGGGGCCATATAAGCCGTAACAACTGATAATAATGTCACCACTGATGAAAAACTACATGATTTTCATTCTTCCCCCACACCTGCTTTACAGGAAATGGCAAGTATAATCATGAGAAAAATCAGTGAGGTCAATGTTTAATAATTTCTCCCAAGTACCTTCTGAACTGTTTCATGAACTCTCTCAACATCTAAAGTCCTTGAGGGGCTCTCCAGGTTCCAAGATCCCCATTAAAGGAATATAAGTATATAATACACACTTAATCAAAACTGTTGTACACCTGTTCCCTCCCACTAAAAAAGACAGGTTAAAAAAAAAAACAAAACAAAACCAAAAACCGAACATTTGTATGACCCTCTCTGGACAGATAAAAGTTCTTCTCTTACAAAGTCTTTTGGAAGGTAATTAGATGCCCTAAGTGCAGGGGTAATTTAAGATTTTGTCTGTCTCCAAAACTGTTGACAATATGTTAAGCAGATGGAGGTCATTTCTTTTATTGCTCTAACTTTCCCTTTTGGCTCTGATGAAGGATATGCTGACATAAATGTTTTGTTGTTATGCATGGTGAATAGACCTGCAGGTCCCAAAGGTGAGGCAAATCATGTACTTTCAAATGATCTGTTATTTTGGCCAATAAATTTGGATTAAATATGACAGAAAGCCATGAAATATTTTATATGCCTCAATTTTAGCATTAGGAAGAAGGAGGGGGTTTATAAGACAGGGAGTGGGCTATGCCAAGCAAAAGGTTTTCTTTTTGTTCATTTTGATTCAATGAAACAAAATGGGCTTTTGAGCACCCTGGGACCTCTAAACATTTAGGTTCAGGATCTCAAAGTAAAGTTCTTGGCTTTCCTAAATGACAGCAAAATCTTCGCTTCCTGGAGAAGTGAAGCTATCAGCCTCGCTGTGGTTTAACTAAAATCACAGAACTAGATTGTAAAAAGCCTTCTGCCAGTCTCCCTCTCTTGTTTTCTTTCTAAACTAGTTTTGCTGACTAAACATTTTCTCCTCCTGATGTCTTTAAGCATGTTCAAAGCTGTAATTCATGCACAACATTCATGAGAGCCTGATCCCTGAAAGTATTGCTCAGTAACTCAAATGTTTTTCCTACTTTTGCTCCTTAAATTTTGCTCATAGTTGACAAAAGCATGAAGTCCTGAGCACTATTAGAGACTAAGGGTGAAAATCAGGGCACTGGATATATGTGGTTCACCTACTAAATCCTCCAACAAAGTATTCTTTATTTCACATGAAGTGGACTCTGTTTTCAAGAGACACAGGGGTTGTTTAGAATTCTAAAATTATATAGTATTGGTAAAGTCAGTCAGAGACTACTAAAACCAGTGAGGATATGAGAGTTATGCTTATATGTGGCAAATCTAAAGGACTATTAAAAACTCACAATGTTTTGTCATCTATCACATTCCTTAAGGGAAAAAAGGTAATGATTTTGGAGGCTTTTCATTTTCTTTAGACAACTGTAGGAAACAGCCTCGGGAATGGCCTCTGCACTTAATCCCTGAGGGTTAATCCCATAGGAAGGCAAAGTGCTTTCTTCACAATGTGTAGAAGACCAAACTATTATTTTGCATAAAAGTGGTAGGTCTTATCCGAAGGCGAAAAATGTTAAACATAATTTATTAGACGATTAAAAGTTTGTGATATCACTTCTCTATTATCTGGTATTCTTCAATAAACTCCCATTGATTTCTACAGGGATCTTAACGTTGCCTCTTGTATGATAATACCTATATGCTCAAGGCTCAAAGATCCATTTACTTCACATGTGTAATTTGCCCACTTATTCCTGCTGAGATAATACTCCTGGTTTAATTGCCCATAGAGGAACTGGATAAATCAGTTATGCTACTTTGTATTAGCTGTCTATGCATATGTGTAAAGCATAAAAACAAAAACAAAAACCATGCAAGATTGTTAACTTTCTAAATTGCAAAAATCAGAATGCTACTACCATGGTTCACAAATGGTCCCAGCAAATATTTCTAAATTTAGCAAAATGAAAAGAAAAACAAACTAAAAAAAATATACTGAAGACATAAACTTTTGCTACTGTTTTGGAGGTCAAGAATAAATAATCTCAATATATGTTCATTATATGTAGATTTATATCTATAGAGAGAACAAATGATGGTAAATGAATGAATATCTGAAAGCTCAAATGAATGAGTAAACAAATGCTTAGAGAAAACATATAAAATATCTGAGCTTGGACCCGCTTAAGAAATGTCAGACTTACAATAAAGCTGATATTTCCTTGTAGAATTTAAGCCTATTTTCATGTAATAATTAGCACTATGATGAAAAAAATCTCTTTATACAAAAAACAAATCATCAACCCTTAAATGTTAAACTCTTAGTTACTTTCTAATTGCTCTTCCCTGTTAGAGACATTAGCCAAATATAAGAATTACATAGCATATACCTGGAAAAACTCATGAGTGAACAGACATGCACACATACAAAGACCTAACTTGCAAACATAAAATTAAAACACTTTAATCCTTCAAATAAGTGAAAAGAAATGTTTGCCCAGTTTTTAAAAAATAATTTATATGAATGTTATATCCTTCTCATGTTATAGTAAACAAGTCCTGCACTGTTTTAAACAAATCTCTATTTGATCTTCTGGCTTCCTTCTAAAGACGCTATTTTTAAGTGATAATATTCTGCTAAACTGGATCTCTGGAACACACTCACATTCTAGATTGAGTTCTAAAACTGGCAGAATACTCACATGTGCAGGCTCTTTAGACATATTTGTTAGAGTGAAGAAAGTCATTGCTTTTTTGATAAAAAATGTTCCAATATCCACTAAATCCAGACAATGTCCAGACGAATATAATCAATAAATATCATACTCAGAACAAAATTTATTTCATTTGAAAAATATGAAAATGTATTCTTGTCAAAGAGGTCTTATGTCATTCTGATTTAAGTAAGGCTTAAAATAAGCTGAGCCGAGTTATTACTTTATTATCCATGGGAATCTCCTTTATACACTGTATCTATAGGCATTTTACATGGAACTCAAACTCTCTAAGTTCAGCCAGAAGTGCATAAGAACAGAAAAAAAGAGAGACCTATTTATAGGTAACTGATTTCATGATTTTTGGAGCTATTGACTAGGTGATTTTAAAATGGCAATAGTAATGAGTTCTGCCAAGTTTCCACTTTTGAACATTTCAATACCTTGTGGTCTCAATTAAAATAAACAAGAACTCAGAAACTCAAACAATTCCAGAGATGACAGACAGACCCAGACCCTAACAGCAGCAGGTAGAGCCGAAAAGGTATTACTGAAATACTTGTTGATATGATTCAAGAGTGCTTAAGGCCATCTGATGCTAAGGGCCATGTGCAAAATCAGCAGAGGCCTAACCTGGCTAATTGTCTCCCCTGATTGTGATAGCTCTGATTAGAAGAATAATCAGCTTTCAGCAGCCTGTAGGCAAAAATGCCAACTGAAGCTGAAGGATCTGTGTGTGTGTTTTTAAATGATGGCTGCATAGCAGAATGAATGCCAGATCATCATTAACCCACTCTTCAAACATTAAAGGGGTTCTAGTATGAACAAAGCCAATAATTCCCTTCATAATTAGCATGAACATTTTCCTTCTGTCACTGTGCAGTTGCTTTTATACAAACTGAAGCAAAAGCTGATGCTCAGGCTTTCTATTAAAAGTAAAAATAAACTCATATTTTATCACCAAAAACTGGAGTTGTAAAATTCTAAAACCCACTTTTGGGTAGTTACTTTAAAATATTTTATGCTAAACCCAGTAAGAAATTGTTCTCTGATAAAAGTTTTGCTTGAACTGTTTCTGCTTCTTTTCACCTAAATATTAATGAAAATGTATAAAAGAAATAAAATAGATTTATTTTTAAAATAAAGATTAAGAGCAATCATCCAAAGTTCTAAGTAAAATCAGCTCAATTCATCATTTGAAGCCGTACTTAGTGCTTTTCTACTTTTTTCACTTTCAGATTAAAATGACTCCAGTCTCTCAGTTTTGTGCAAGAATAACTTTTACTTAGACAGAAAGGTAATAGTCAGTGACTATTCTCGTATTAGAAAATTTTAAACCTTTAGATTTAGAAATATAAAACTTTCAGAAGTTATTAAGCTCTGAAAAATGAAAATGTGGGGCAATTTTGACAAGTGCAAATATGACCATTTTTAGTAACGGTTTTAAATTTAAAGTCATTGTGTTAGTTTTGAGAATGTAAAATGCATTAAGTGTATCTTTGCATCCTCGGACATTTATCATGTTTAACATATTTAGAAATGGGAAGGAATGGAATAAGGCAGAAACATTCCAGGAAAATGTTTTGCAAATTTTATTCCTACTTCTTAAACTCTCTTCTACTGTAGCAACAAAAATCAGAGAGTGAGAAAGAGAGCAAGAGCAAGAGCAACGTAGAGCAAGCAAGCAAGGTATTTTGGTCTGAAGAGCCAACCTAAGTTTTTTTTAAAGCTTAATTCTATAAACAGAGAAGGTTTTTATCTTCATGTAAATGTTTTAAAGGCATGTGATAACATTAAAGGCAGATTTCCACCTATCTGCTGGACTCGACAAAATCTCAAACCGTCAGTCGGTGCCTCCAAATATAACTGTCAGTCGGCTTACATCTATATGTCTAAATTTGATACATACACCAAAACCTAAGGCTTTTGTCGTGGCCTCCCACATCTGGTCCCTCTCAGTGCCAGTGGTGTTTGTCGGAGGTGGTGCCATGGCAGGCAGGATGATTTCTATATATAGACCCAAAAATTGTAGAACTCACTCTGAGGATGCATTTCCTCTGGTGTACTTGCCATCGACAAACGACTGGCTGAAATTAAACAAAACTTTATATTCTGAAAGTTAAGCATTCTCTGTTCCTCCCCTCACTCAGAACGTGAATATTTTAGTTAGCCAGGGAGTTCACAAAAGACCCATGTCAACAGTCTATTCGCGAGATAGGAGAAGAACACACATTAAACACCTCCACGGTTTAGCCTCTGACCTCCTTAAGCTGGCACATTTTTAAAATTCTTTGAGGGATAAGCAGTTACTAACCAGTCACACTGGGAAATTATAAATTCCTGGTATTCAAATCTGCCAATTATTTTCCTTGAAAATCCTTAATTGAGGGAAGATACTACATACTATATAAACTCAGAAATGGGCACTGCCTCAATCAAATAAAATGATTTCAAATACTATACCAGATAAAAATGGAAAATTCCTCACTCTCTGCCTTTCACCTCTCTTGATTCCATTCCCCTAGGACAACACACAGACATAGATACAAGGAACCCAAATGTCTGTTTTTTGCTGTTAGAGCTCATTGTTGCAATCTGATAATGAATAATTCTCTCTACTTAACTCAGTGTGATTTTCTTTTTCCCCACAAGCCTCGTAATGATCTGTAAAACTAACACTTTGGTCCAGTTAGCATTGTCAGAACAACTTTAATGCACAGCTGCCCTGATTGGGTGAGGCTAAACTTCTGATTTTGAGTACCTCCTGCAGGGAAATGCTATCCACTGACTGGAAATACTTCATACTCTGCCATTGTTTGATTAATACAGTTGTGGCTTTGACAGCCATAATACAATGTTAGAGAGAGTCCGTTTAACTTTGAACCCTTAATTGACAAAGGATTAGGATCCCAGTGAATGACCACACTTATATATTCCATTTGGCGAGGGCTAATTAAGAGCTCTGGGCATGTGGGTATCTGGTTCATCTCCTAAAAGGAAGTGTCTCCATATATATATATCTAAAGTTCATTTAACCTAAGCCAACTACACTGTGACATATATTTTTATCCCCCTGCTCTAGGCCATTTCCCACATATCTCTCTTCTAACATGCTGAAACTTGATTAAACAACGGAGGAGGAAGAAAAGTAACTAATCATTGTTTAGGTAAAGTCAGGGCAGTGCAAATCAGTTCTTGATGAAACCAGCTGTTCATGCACTGTCATCTATCCAAGGAGGCTTGTTCAAACATGCAAAGCAGTGGGTTACAGAGCTTTCCATTTAGGTAAAGGTGTAAAAAGTGGTGTGTGTAGCAGCCAGCAAACAGGAGCAAAATCTTTCCAGATCTTGCTAAGCCCCCTAGAGAGCTGAAAAAGATTCCATTTTAAGAAGAGATATTTTGAAACCAAATGCTGCTACAACCATGCCAGTGGCTGGGGTATTTGTCTGTGTTAGTTTAGCGACCCATGCTTGTCCCAGCAAATCAATCTGGCTCCGCTACTGCTTTTGATGTGGGTTGATCAATTACCTCTCTTGCTTCTTTCACTACTTGCCTCCTGTCCAAATGAGCTCTCTGGCTGTTCTAGCTTTCTTCTTGTTCAAGATGGCTCTGTAAAAACTTTGGGGGAAGAAATCTACTGTTTGGAGTTTTAAAATTCATTTCCTTTAAGGACACATGCTGCCTATATGTTCAGAAAGCTTATAAAGAATCTGCATAACCCCGAGCGCTCGTTTTGTGCTCTTTGTGCGGTCTTTCGGCCCTGGGCCACTGCTTCCGCGCAAGCGCACCGTGGTTTTTGGGTTGGGAGTCTACTCAATGCAGGTCAAACTCTCGGAGCCTCTTTCCTCTTTGCCCAGGTTCAGCTGGGACCATTCAACCTACCAGCGAGCAGTCTCTGAGAGCCCCTTAATGCCACGTGAAAACCCCTTTTTCTTTAAACAAACTTAAAAGTGTGTGAAGCATAAATTCCTAATGCTGTTGAAAGAAAAGCAACTTTTCACGACTTTTTCTGCTCTTTCATCACTGACCTATTATGGTCTATCTTCTCCAAAAGCCACTTAATACTGTGCTCCATAGAGGTGATAGGAAGAGGCCTAGTAATCTCTAAAGATAAAGACACTACAGTCCCTTCACTTGGTCTCTGACTCAATTAGTTATAAATTTACCATATAGTTTATATGTTACCTAGTTTAGCTTTAAAAAAATTAGCAAAAGAAACATAGTGATCCTCTGAATTGCCTCACTCAGGACTACGGGCTGTGCTCACTTTCCATATATGAATTTCTTTACCTCTTGAACAACTCTATGAAGTAGGTTTTATTATTCCCATTTTGCAGATGAGGAAACCAAGATGAAGAAAGAATCAGTTCCACAAGATTCTGGAACTTGTGCAAGGTCACCAATACGTAGTGGAGCCAAGATCCAAACCCCTTTATTTTGTACTCCAAAGCCTGTTCTCCTCCCTCTAAACCATGCTGCTTTCTATATTTTTGTCACATTATATTTATTTTTGGATTTGGCTGCTAGGGGCCGCTTAGAGCTAAATTTAATAGTCAATGAGTGTAACATAATACTTTTGACATATTTATTTTCCCTTACCTCTTCACATTTTACAATTATTATTATTTGAATGGTCTCATGTAATATACCTTCAACTGATCATTCCAAAGCCTCCATTCACTGAGCTTTAACTAGGTGCTAGGTTTTATGCTGGGCGTGGAGTATGAGGATGGAAAGATATAACTCCTTTGCTCACGGAATTCAGCCTAGTGAGGGAGAGAGAAACAAACCTGTAATTACATCTTGAAATATAAAGGTAGGACCTCAAATCTAGTCTTTGAGATAAGAGAAGGCTTCCTAGTGTCAAAGTTTAAATAGGAGTTGCCTAAAGTTAGCACAGGTATTCCAAATAGGGCAGACAGCGTGAGGGAATCGAAAGACACAGAGGTGAAGAACAGCTTGTCAGTAACATGTATGACTAAAGCCTTTTTGTTAGTAGTAAGAAAATAAACCATAGTTATAAGTAAATACTTTGTTAAAGAAATTTTGCAATGTAGTGAACAAGTAGTGGAAAACCCAAGTGTGGGTCAGTAGCACGAATTATTTACTAAAATCATAAGAGAAACATAAGTCTTCAATGCCCTCCTACTTCACAATCCCATTTAGAACATTGGTTAAAGTGACTAAGTCTCTATGGAAGAATGAGCTTTTCAGGAAGATTTTTTGTTGTTGTTGTTTAAACTGCCTTCTGTTGTGTGCAACAGAATCTTTAATCATCATACATCAGTGGCAACTGAACCTCATTATTTATACATGTCTGTTTCATCTTGGAAAGTTCTAGATATTGCTGATATTTAAATAAATGCATCCTAGATTTTTTGTTTTTTATAAAATTGAGTCATATAAAAGGCTTTCTAAGCACAAGTTTTGATTTTTAACTTTTCTAAATAGTGAAATTCTGACAATTCTTTGATCTAAGGTGCATTTCTTCCTTTAAATTTACTTTTAAAATTAACGGTGTTTCATTTTACGACCCCAAACATCCGTTAGAGTACTTGTTTTTTTCTTTTTTAATGCCCAGGACACAGAAAAACAAAGAGCCCAGGGAACAACAACAGACTAGAACCACAGACAAATAGAAGGCTAAACTAAAGGGCTTGAGGGGCATTCATTCTACGCCCACACCTTGCAGGTGAGTAACTGACACCCAGAGAGGCAGAGTCAGTTGGTTAAGATCACCAAGTGTATGAACCACAATTTGGAGTGGAGCAAATTCCTGAATTCCAGGACAATGCTATAAAAATTATCTTCTGGAGTTCTGTGGGTACGAAAGAGTTGAAGATCATATGAGGTTGTTATTTTCTTCCTCAGGAAAACCATTAATGCACAAGAGCAGGAGGAAAGTGGTCAGAGTTGAGCTGACAATGCAGTGGCTTGGGCAGATGACAGTTAACTTCACATGTGATGGGTGACTATACCACTTCCTCAGTGGAACGCACTTAGAGAAGCCTGGAATCGCGCTGAAGAGACATGGGCTACAATGGGCTCTACAGGACACTTCACTGGAGTCGGCTTTAATGGCCGTAACTCTGTCCAGCTGCCAAGAGACACCATAGCAGAATGATTTGTAAAGGTTTGGGAGGTTCCTGCTTTGTGATTCTGCTGATGCTATCCTCATATTGATGAGACCAGAATTAACAACAACAAAAAGTCACTAAAAATGAATTTTTAAAAAATGGACCTAGCATGGAGCAAAGGATTATGGGCCCCATCCATTTTTACTCTGTGTCTTCTATTATTGCCTGCTGACTATTTCTGCTCATAAGGGACTGTGAACTATCCATGAGTGCAAAATGGATACAGCACAAATTGATTCAGTAACATCACACAGACATGTATGAATAATGAGGTTCAGTTGCAGTCTGTCACATAGCAAGCATATCAGTGTAACTGATTTATTGAAAACTTGACTGAGTAAAGCCTCATTCTTAAGAGAAGGTACCAGCTGTTTCTATACTTTTTTTGTAAAAAGCAAATTTGAGAAAAGTAAGACCCTTTGCAATTTAAAATCTGGAAAAAGCTAGAAAAAATAATACTGGCAGAAAGCTGACCTACTTCCTCTATCTTAACCAAAAAAAAAAAAAAAAAAGAGGAAGAAAATGGATAAACGATATCAGCATGACCATAGAGCTTGACTCATCGATGCTGATCAATTTTGAATTCCCTAAGGAAACCTGTGTCATCTTATGGGTGTCTATGACTCTGAGAGGAATATAGGTGGGTCATTAAGACAAGGGAAAATGAGCTTCTCATTAACACCCTGCTCCCTTTTAGAAAAATATCCTAGGATATCCAGTGAGAAAAACAAAAGGACACATGCATTCACTCCACATCTTCCATGCAAATCTGGTGGGTGAAGTTATTAAACTCAAAAGGGAATCACAATAGTTCTCCATCTCTGAAACTTGCCCTATATTCCTTTGTGTTTTCAGAGCAAGGAAATTTCAAATTCTGATCATCTGCACATTTAAGTAAAAGAGGGAGGAATCAGATTACACAACCTCTAAGGTCTCTTCCAATTCCCAGGTTCCAAGAGACCTTGAAATTTAAAAATAAAAGCAGGATAGATAGAATGAAAGATGGAAAAGATTATCCAAAAAAGGGAGAATTTGAAAGTAAAAGCATGGGCTAAAATGTCCATAATTACAACATGTAGTTCTGCTCCGTTTCCAAATGAAGTAAGGACAAGGTGTACAGATGTAGAGACTGAACTTGCCTAAATGTACAGAGAAGCTATTCAAAAAAATTCTTTAAAGGTACGAAGGTACCACTTAGTAAGCCTCTAAGTTCAAGGCCCAAATAGCATCTTTGTGAATCCAGTTGATAGACTCCTAAAGAGAGGCCCTATGTGCCAGATATTAAATACAGAGAAAAAGACCCTTTCTACAGATTATATAATCTAGGCAAAAGAGTACAGGGGAGAGGGGCTGGCTGTATTGCCCAGTGGATAGGGGTGCCAGTGCACCACATGGGAGGCCCCGGGTTCAGTTCCCGGGGACCTCTCCCAGCGGGCAGACGGCTTTGAGAAGGGCAAGCCGCAGTGGGTGGGGCAAAGCCACCGTGGGCAAGGCAAAAGGCCACCACGGGCAGGGCGGAGCCGCCACGGGCATGGCAGGTCACCCTGAAACGCAAAGCTGCCCTCGGCGGGTTGCGGAGCCGAGCAGCTGGCAAAACACGGAGCTCTGCTGCCCGCAGAACACGGAGCGGAGCCACCCACGAGCGGGGCAGGCTGCCTGCGCAGAGGGCCGACTCCGCGCGTCGCCGCAGGGACGGGGGAGATGGGAAGCAGACGTGGAGGAGCACGGAGGAGTGGACATACAGCAAGGGCAGGCAGAAGGGGGGGTATATGTAACAACAACAAAAAAAAGAGTACAGCGGAGAAATGTGAACTAGCATTCAAGTAAATGAACCTGGAACAACTTACAGATGCAGCATCACTTCTGGAGGTCAAAGTGTTTAATATTATACGAGACTAATAAAGGATTCTGTTATTGCCTCTTTAAACAAGGCATGATTTTAAAAGTGGGGGAAATTAAGCAAACCCAGTTATAACTTGATTAACCTATTTAGCCACATTGGTTCATAAAAAAATCAATTATTTAATATAGGCATTAAGTAAAAATTTAAAAAAAGAGAGAATCTGTAATTTATTCACTGGCCCTAGGGATATCTTTGGAATCAAAGTCAGCTTAACTGAGTTCTGAAGTTCTCACAAATACTTGTACAAGTTTTCAAAGGGCCTTGAAAGCAGCAAGGCACTTTCTGCTCCAGGCTATACATTAACTAAATTCCAATGTGCCCTGCACAGAGCCACCTATTGATCAATTATTTCCTGCAACTCTTCAGAGTGTTCTTTTCTAGGAGTGTGTGGTTTTGCCCTGCGATCTCTGCAGAGATCCTGAAAATACCAGGAAACACATGCACATGCATGTTCACACAGTAAAACTATACATGGTCCTAAGACTTATGAGTGCATTAGGTACCTTCACATCAAAGAGTGAAGAAATGGGAGAACTGAGAAGAGGTCAGGAGGATAGTGTGTATGGGGGCGAGGGTTTGGAGAAAGAAAGGAAAGCGAGAAAGACAGGAAAAGGTAAAAGATGAGAAAAACGAGAGAAAGAGGAGCATCTTTTGTTTACATAAACCATTTCTGGATCGAGAGCTTTATTTTACGTTGAAAAATCAAGTG
>PVKH010020477.1:0-14574 GCA_004027955.1 Chaetophractus vellerosus | reverse complement strand
TTTTTTTAAGATTTTTTAATTTTTTATTTATTACATATCCCCCCCATTTCTGCTTGTTCTCGCTGTGTTCATTCTTGCGTTCTTCTGTGTCGGCTTGTCTCCCCCCGGTGCGGCGACCCACCGAGTCAGCTCACCGCACGGCAGCCTGCCTGCTCGCAGGGGCCTGCCCTGCCCGCGGCGGCTTGCCTTCTCAAGGTGGTCTGCCCGCTCGGTGGTAAACCGGCGCCCTACCAATTGGGCTACAGCCGGCCCCCTGTTTTTGTTTTCTTAACTGTTGACTTCAGAAAAGCTTTAGAAAAAAACTTTTTAATTTTGATGAAGTCCATTTTACCAGTATTTTCTTTAATGATTCCTACATTTTGTGATCTACTTAAGAAATCTTTGCCTAACCTATTGTCACAAAGATTTTCTCTTTGTTTTCTTCTGTAAGCTTAATAGTTTTAGTTCTTGTGTCTATGACACATATTGAGTTAATTTTTGTGCATGGTATGAGGTCAATCTTCTCTGCCATTGAATTGCCTTGATACACTATCAAAAATTAATTGCCTGTGTAAGTCTTGATCTATTTCTAAACTCTCAATTCAGTTCCATTGAGCTAAATGTCTCTTCTTATGCAGATCCTACACTGTCTTGATTACTATAGTGCTATAGTAAATTTTAAAATTGAGTAATAGAAGTTCACCGTGTTCTACTTTTTCAAAATTACTCTGGTTAGGTCCTTTGCCTTTTCATATACTTTAATATCAGCTTGCCAATTTTCTCAATATAGAATGTTTTGATTAGTATTTTATTGATTCAGTAGATGAACTTGGGGAGAAATTGAAAAAAATACTTATTCCTAAGTATTTTTAATGTTATTTTTTTAAAATTTCATTTTGTAATTGTTTGCTAGTATGTTGAAATGCAATGGACTCTTAAAAGGTATATTGCTCTTATATCCTGAGACCTTAATAAATTCACATACTAATTTTAATAGCTTAGGATTTTCTATATGTATGATCATGCTACCTGTGCTGGTTGTTCCAGTCTCTGCTTTTTCATTTTTGCCTTTTAGAGCCAATCCTTATAGTTTTAGTTCTTTTTCTTCTTGCACTGGCTAGGACCTCCAATACAATGTCAAAATATAAGTGGTGAAAGCTGACGTCTATACACTGTTCCTGATTTTAGAGAGAAACCATTCATTTTTTCACCAAAACTTTATTTTATTAGCTGTAGGTGTTAGCTCTAGGTTGAGGAAGTTTTCTCATTTCTATTTCACTGCGAGGTTTATTATTGTGAATGGGTGCTGAATTTTGTCAGATGCTCTTTTCCATATCTATTGAGATGATCATATGGTTTTTCTCTTTTCTTTTTTAACAAATCAGTTTTATTGATATAAAATAACAAAGCATAAATCCATCCAAAATGTACAATAAGTAGTATCTGGTATGATCACATTCATCACTTCAATCATTATTAGAGCATTTTCATTATTCCAATAATAATAATAAACAAAAACAGACAAAGTAAAAAGTTCATCACCTCATAATCTCTATGCTTCCCCTGCTGTACATAGCTGCTCTTCTTTTTCTGTCTCTCTAGTTTATTTGTACTGATACTTTGTAAAAACTCATATGCAATATTACCCATATTCATATTTCACATGATGTTTCACTGTTATACAGTCCCATGTTAAATTTTTTAACTTTCCCACTAGTAATTTACATGTCCCTTAGACTTTCCCTTTCAACCACAGTCATACCCATATAATAGCTCTGCTAATTACTAACACTATAATGTGCCTTCACCATTTCTGTCCATTTCCAAAGATTTGCAAACAACCTGTTTACCAATTCTGCACAGATTAACCCTCAGCTCTTTCACTAGCTACCTTCATTCTGTGTTCTGGTGTCCTATATTTTTACTAACTGCGTGAGTGTACACGGTATATTCAATTCATAATAGCTCAGTCATACAGTATTTGTCCTTTTGTGTCTGGCTTCACTCAACATAATGTCCTCCAGGTTCATCCATGTTATCATATGCTTCACAACTTCATTTCTTCTTACCGCTGCATAATATTCTGTCGTGTGTATACACCATAATTCATAAATCCTTTTATTGGTTGATGGACACCTGGGCTGTTTCCATCTTTTGGCAATTGTGAATAATGCTGCTATGAACATTTGTGTGCAGGTGTCTGTTCATGTCACTGCTCTCAGTTCTTCTAGGTATATACCCAATCATGGTATTGCTGGGTCCTGTGTCAAGTCTATATTCAACTTCTTTAGGAACTGCCAAACAGTCATCCACAGTGGCTGTACCATTCTGCATCTCCCACCAACAATGAATAAGTATTGCTATCTCTCCACATCCTCTCCAAAACTTGTAATTTTCTCACTTTTTAATAATAGCCATTCTAATAGGTGTGGAATAATAGTTTTGATTTGCATTTCCCTTATTGCTAGTGATGTTGCACATTTTTTCATGTGTTTTTTCACCATCTGTATGTCCTCTTTGGACAGTTGTCAATTCAAGACTTCTGCACATTTTTCAGTCGGGTCTTGTCATTGTTGAATTGTAGTAGTATGGATATCTAGTTTTCCCAGCACTATTTGTTGAATAGACTGTACTGGCCCAGCCTCACCATTGGCCTCTACCATTGATGGGGTAACCAATAACAGCTGGGGCCCCTCACCTGGACATTAGCAAGGGGAGGAATAATTAATAGCTTAAAAAGTAACCACACAAGACAAATCTCTCTACCTAGAGGAGCCTGCATCAAATTTCAGTGTATATTTCTGTCCTTCCCATTTCTCAGCAAGCTCTGTTCTTTTCCCCCATTTCACTTGACCATAGATGTAAAGGTCTATTTCTAAGTTCTCAATTTGGTTCCTTTGGTCAATCTGTCTGTCTTTATGCCAGTACCATGCTGTTTTTACCACTGTAGCTAAGTAATATGCTTTAGTCAGAAAGTGAGAAAAGAAGTGAGAACTTCAATTTTAGCTTCCTTTTTTTTTAATGTAAGCATTGAGCGGTATAAATTTCCCTCTCAGCACTGCCTTTGTGGTGTCCCATAGGTTTTGATATGTTGTATTCTCATTTTCATTCATCTCAAGACATTTACTGAATTCTTACAAATTCTTCTTTGACCCATTAATTATTAAAGAGTCTTTGTTTAATCTTCATATATTTATGGATTTTCCCATTTTCTGTCCATTATTGATTTCCATCTACATTCTGCTATGATCAGAGAGTGTTTTGTATAATTTCATTCTTTTTAAATTTATTGAGACCTATCTTCTGACCCAACATATGGTCTATCCTGAAGAAGGATCCATGAGCACTTGAAAAGTGCTGTTTTGGGGTGTAGTGCTCTATAAATGTCTGTTAGGTCTAGTTCATTTATCATAATATTCAAGTTCTGTTTCATTATCATCTGTACAGTTGTTCTATCCAATTTCAGAGTGCTATATTGAAGTCTCCAACTATTACTGTAGGGACATCTATTTTTCCTTTCAGTTTTGCCAGTATATACCTCATGTATCTTGGGGCACTCAGGTTAGGTGCATAAATATTTATTATAGTAACTTCTTCTTAGTGAATTGCCTCTTTTATTAATATATAATGACCTTCTTCATCCCTTATAACAGTTTTCCAATTAAAATCCATTTTGTCCCATATTAGTATCACTACTCCAGCTCTTTTTTGGTTACTATTTGAGGAAGTATCTTTTTCCAGCATTTCACTTTCAGCCTGGTTATATCCTTACCTCTGAGGTGAGTCTCTTGTAGACAGCATATAGATTGCTTATATTTTTTCATCCATTCTATCTATCAGTCTATGCCTTTTGATTGGGGAGTTCAAGCCAGTAACATTCAGTGTTATTACTTCAAAGGCAGTACTTACATTGTCCGTTTTGTCCTTTGGCGTTCCATTGTCATATCTTAATAGTGTCTTGTCTTTTTACCCTTTAATTTACCTTCCTAATAAACTTCATTTCTACACTTTTCTCCAAGTCTCTTGTCCTTGTTATGTCCTTTCAGGCTACAGCACTCCCTTTAGTATGTCTTGTAAAATCATACTCTCTCATTTTCTGTTTGTCTGTGAAGTCTTTTAAACTCACTGTCATTTTTGAAGGACAGTTTTGCCAAATAAAGAACTCTTGGCTGGCAGTTTTTCTCTTTCAGTACCTTAAATACATCATACCACTTCCTTCTCCCCTCCGTGGTTTCTGATGAGAGGTTGGCACTATATCTTATTGAAGTTCCCTGGTATGTGATGCTTTGCTTTCTCTTGGCTGCTTTCAGAATCCTCTCTTTATCTCTGATTTGTCGTTCTGAATAGTAGGTGTTTTGGAGTAGGTCTATTCGAATTTATTCTGTTTGGGGTATGTTGTCCTTCTTGGATATTGATATTTATGTCTTTCATAAGAGTTGGGAAGTTTTTGGTCACTATTTCTTCGGATATTCTTTCTGCCCCTTTTCCATTTTCTTCTCCTTCTGGGCCACTAATAATGCATATGTTTGTGCATTGCCATTCCATTCCCTGAGACCTTGTTCCATTTTTTTCCATTCTTTTTCTGTTACCCTCTTTTCCAGCTTGTCCTTAAAATCACTAATTCTGTTTTTAAACAAATCAAATCTGCTGTTATATGCCTCTAATGTATTTTTAATCTCATCCCTTGTGTCCTTAAGCGCTGTTACTTTTCTTTGTAGGCTTTAGATTGTTCTTTATGCTTACCCAGTGTCTTCTTAATACCCTTTGTCTCTTAGTCACATTTTCCTTCAATCTTTGAATAGATTCAAGAAATTTGTGTGATTATCATTGACTTATTACCTTAAATCCTATATATCTTGAGGATATTTGGTTGTTCATTTGACTGGGCCGCTCTTCCTTTTTCCTAGTATGGCTTGTATATTGGTGAATTTACTCTGATGGTCACTTTCTCTCTTGCCTAGTGTTCCCCCCCACCGACTCTTTGATATTTGGTTCGAATTATTCCAAATCTTTAAAATTGCCCAGCTTAAGTTATCAAAATTGGGCTATTAATGGGACTCTTAATGGTGTAGTTTTTCTCCCAGGGGTAGGGCTAAAGAGAGACCTAAAAGCAGTTTTTCTCCTTGAAATTTCTTGGCTGGCCAGCAAGTGGGGCTCATCTGCAAACCTTTCCATGAAGGTGTTTCTTTTATCCTTCTCTTTACCTTTCTGGTCTGGCTGCAGGTGAGATTCAAAGCAGGCTCTGCTGTCTGAATTCAATAGAGAAGCCCTCTGACTCACCCTCCTTCTTCCCTTTTAACAGCTGACTGGCTGATAAACTGTTCCCCTCTGCATTGAGCCAGGGGTTTTATCTAGGCTTAATGTCTTGAGGGTGGGGGATGGTAGCCCTTCCCAGCCACCTTTAGTAACTCAGTAAACCCCCAAGGGGTTTGTTGTTTTGGGTTCTTCTCTCTGTCCTTCACCGTCCTGGGAGTTTTGCAGCACTGTCCTGGTCTACTGACCCCCAAAGCAGGTCCCTCAGCTTTTGGCCTTTCTCCATTGTTTTTGTGAGGAAGTTGAGCCCTGCCTGCCTATTCTGATGCAATCTTTGCAGAACTCTGGTTTTTCTTTATTCCATGAATATGGTGCATTTTCATTAATTGATTTACATTATCTTTGCATTCTGGGGTTATTCCTAGATTCAGTCTATTTGTTAATGATCACTATGTTCATGAGTGATATTGGCCCATCTTTATTTGTGATGACTTTGTTTTAGATCAGGTAATACTGGCCTCATAAAATGAATTGTAACATGTTGCCTCCTTTATTTTCTGGAAGAGTTTGGTTAGGACTGGTATTATTTCTTCTGTGTGTAATAGAGTTCACAAATGAAGCTATCTAGGCCTGGAGGTTTTTTTTGTGGGAAGGTTTTTAATTTGAATTTCATTTTAAACACAGGACTATAAGAGTTTTTATTTTCTCCTCCAATCAGTTTTGCTAATGTATCTTTCAAAGAAATTGCCCATTTCATCTAGGTTGTCAACTCTTCCTTTTTTTTATAGTATGCTCAGATTTTGTAGTTGTTTTCTATTGGAGTGTTAGTCTGGTCATTTGCTCTGACCTTACCGGAAGCACAGGTTCTCATTACTCATTTTTATTATTTTTATTTCATTTTTTATATTTGGGCTTATTCTCAAGATGACTCACTGTATACCTAAGAGTTTTAACTTTGATCTAGGAACTATGTTAAGGTAAACATACGTAAATAAGTTTTTGATGATATGGATATGTGGAATGAATTGGGTATGTTTAATTTTTAACTGTTTTTCTATTGGTTATAAGAAAAAAGAACTTTCTGTTTAGCTTAGTAGACTAGCTGTTTGTTTATTTGGTTAATTGGTTTAGTTAAGATTCTTAGATGAACATGCTTAGAAATAGGAACTAGTGTTTGTTTTTTACATGTGATTATACATATGCCATATTTCTTTCCAGGATTAAAAAACATATTTGGCCTAATGTTCCAGATCCTTCAAAGAGCCATATTGCCCAGTGGTCACCTCACACACCTCCAAGGGTAAGATAAAATGCTTCTGAGTAGTTCATAATGTAATGCATTTCTAGAGTTCAACCAAAAGATAATCAGGCTGAAGGGAAAAGTAAATGAAAACAAATAGTATATAAATGGGAATTTTAATAGAAATTTATAATGTGTATACCTTCTAGCGATTTTTCATCATCATAGCATATTTGTTCTGATACTCCTAATTCTTTTCAGTAAACATTAAAAATATTTTATTGAACTTGCAAATTGAAAAGTTAAAGTGTGAAAATGCTGTGTGATAACTCTGTTATAAAGGAAGCCATTTGGATTGGATTTCAAAACCAAGTTTAACAGACTGCCACTGATATGGTTTCAAGGAGCCTGTGCTAAATTCTCTGAGAGCTGAAAATATACCCCAAAGGGAAATGATTCATAGTTATTACACTCCAGTAATCCCTGAATTTAATTAACAGATTAAAATGTGTAATTTTAATTCCATAAAACCCTAGTCATTCAAGTTTGATTTTTCTTTATATATTTCTTAGTTTTTCTATCCAGTTAATCATAGGTTACCTAGTCATTTTCTATTTATGAAATACTGTCTGCACATCATTAGCTTATCAGAATGTGATACCTATATTACTGATTTATAAAATCTGAGGAATTACAACCTGATTCATACTTTTTAAAAATATATTTTTTTTATTTTTTCTAAAAGATAACTTAGATGACATTAAATGTTACATAAAAAATAAGATTCATACTTCTTAAGAGACTGACTTCACAAGCATCTGCAGTTCAGGTAGATGACAGTGTTTTAGTGTCTTAATAGAAGTTATCTCTGCACCTTTGAAAATTACTGAGACGTTTCAGACATGTATAGGCTGTATTGCTTTAATATATCTCTGAGAATTTCTAATAAGCCATTTTCACTCTTTCTTAGCACAATTTTAATTCAAAAGAGCAAATGTATTCAGATGGCAATTTAACTGATGTAAGTGTTGTGGAAATAGAAGCAAACAACAAAAAGCCTTTTCCAGAAGATCTGAAATCATTGGACCTATTCAAGAAGGAAAAAAATAGCACTGAAGGACACAGCAGTGGTATTGGAGGGTCTTCATGCATGTCATCATCTAGGCCAAGCATTTCAAGCAGTGAGGAAAATGAATCTGCACAAAACACTTCGAGCACTGTCCAGTATTCAACTGTGGTACATAGTGGCTACAGACATCAGGTTCCATCGGTCCAAGTCTTCTCAAGATCTGAGTCCACCCAGCCCTTGTTAGATTCAGAGGAGCGACCAGAAGACCTACAATTACTAGATAATGTAGATGGTGGTGATGGCATATTGCCCAGACAACAGTATTTCAAACAAAACTGTAGTCCACATGAAACCGGTCCTGATATTTCACATTTTGAGAGATCAAAACAAGTCGTATCAGTCAATGAGGAAGATTTTGTTAGACTTAAACAGCAGCAGATTTCAGATCATAATTCACAATCCTGTGGATCTGGGCAAATGAAAATGTTTCAGGAAGTTTGTGCTGAGGATGCTTTTGGTCCTGGTACTGAGGGACCAATAGAGAGATTTGAAACAGTTGGGATGGAGGCTACACTTGATGAAGGAATGCCTAAAAGCTACTTACCTCAGACTGTAAGACAAGGTGGCTACATGCCTCAGTGAAAGAGTGGTTCCTGCTACAACTTCAGCAGAACCTGTAAAGTAAAGCTAAAAATACTTTGTGATTTGAGATTTAAAAAAACATCTTGACTCAGAAGATGATCATTTGTCCTTAGGACAAAACCATACTGTTTCTCACATGGGCTATTTCCATTCCTGAATACCTGGGATCCTACTTTAAGCACTACATAGACTGACTTCATCCTTTGAAGAGCTGAATGACTTTGTGCTGTTTCAGGATGTTTGCACTGAAGAAAAGGAGAAAGCTTGCCTAAGATGTATAAAGTAAAACTTTTCATTTTTGTTTCGCTATGTAGAAATCAGAGGGTGTTTTAAAAAATTATCAGTGTTATACTTAATGAGCACAGCTATAATGATGTTGACGAGGTTAATCAAAGTGGCTTAGGGAGAGATAATATAAAAAATTAGAGAAGCAAAGGTCTAGACCCTCTACCTCAGTTGACAACATTAACTTAAAAAGAGGTTCATACAACATAACTATGAGCCCCCAGGTCTTATAGCAAGAAAAGAAATATTGGACTCACTTACAATCATGACCACCATACAAAATAATAGTTGGTTCCCTTCTATTGGTAATGATGCTGTCAGTTGTTACTGGAGAAATGGAATTCCAAAGTTTTAACTTAGCAGATTGAAAATATTATGTAATCAGTCTCACTAGATTTTCAAAAATTTACCTTGTATCATTATTTACAGCCTCTTTTAAGATTGGCTTTCACAAATTCACAGTGTTCAGAAAAGAGCTAGGAATACATGCCACAAACTGTCTCAAGCATTTTAAAACTAATTTGCCACTTACAAAGGCTTAAATTTTAACGTTTTTCAGTATGTGTGTATATAAACACTATTGACCCTTCCTGTTAAGACTTCAGAGAATTTGGTTGACGAAGAACTTTATACAGTATGTCTTCAGCCAAAAATGTGTTTCCGTTTACTTTGTTTTTATTTTTAAGTAGGCTAATATTGAAAAATTCCTTCTTTTCTCTGGTTGGTGTTTTGAACAAACTTAAAGTAGAGGTTTTGAAAAATATTCACCAAAACAAACAAAACACAACCCAACAAATGCACATACTGATCTTAGTAAACATCACAGTTAGCAAATATCTATTATAGAGGCACTGAAGGAACAGATATTTTCTGTTCTGTGGCAGGGTCGAACTTAGTTTTACATTGTAATTTAGGCATATATTAAACCTCTTCCTGCCAGTTTTGTCAGGGAAGAAATGAGCCAGGCCTCCATTGTTTAGTTCTGAGTCCACTTAATGTATTCATGCCATCCCCTACCCAAGAGATATGACACAGACAGAGGTTATGGTTGGGGGTTAATAATTAAAAGAAATTGGCATTAATCATGAGTGGTTTATTTCTAGACTACTGCTATCAAGTGAATTCAGAGGAAACAGGTTTTGTTTTTCTGTCATATTTAAATTACAGAAACCAGGGAGACTTAAGATATTTTGTAGAGGTTATTGAAGAATAAAAGGCTAAGAAAAATTGGTGTAAGTTTACAGTTGAAATATTCTTCTTACTCTCTCAGAATATTGTTTGCATTAGACTTTGTGCTATATTTTACACTTTTTGTTTTTGCATTTATTTAATGCTTAGTGCTTTGCAGAGTTCTTTCTCATATGATTTCCTTTGAGACAGAGCAGATGCTTTATTTCAATATATCCAATTTCCTACTTCTCCAAAGCCAACATGAGATTGGTGGAATGACTGAGTTAGGAGTGATGAGGAAAATGAATTATAGAGAGGTCAAGCAGGGACAGAGAGACCCAAATCCACACTACAAAATAATGGCATCATCGCCATTTAAGGTGGTTATCAAAGGCCAGTCCAGGTCGGGACTATCTTGCTCATGTCTGTCAGAAAATTTTTATCTATTAAAATTTTCAATTCCTTAAAATAAAGTCATCTTATTGTAAACATGTTCTTAGCTGTAACTTTGCTCATAACAACAGTGTTGTGAAGAACATTGTACAGTGAAGTTTATACATTTTTGTGGAGGGGAGCAGTTACACAATGTGAACTCATGACCTAAGGGAATAAGAATGAAGGGTCATTAAGGAAGAATATCTTGTAGACAAATCTGTATGTTGAAACATATGTAGAACCTGGTGCAGTGAGTACCTGCCCCCCAGCCTCAGAGCACTTTAGACATACTTTATGGATATATGGTTACTGTGCAAAAAGTCATTCTGGAAATGAATAGGTATTTGAGCACTGATACGTAATATACATCTTTGCCTTGTAGAGAAAAGCAATCATGGAACTTGTTTTAAATACAGAATCACTTACCTAGAGCATGTCTTAGAATAATCCATGTTTTCATGCATGTAAATTGTATTTTAGGTAGGCAGAGGAACAAATCTTTATTTATGTGAAAACTATATATAAGTTAGTATCCAAAAGTATTTTATTTTTGTTTTAAGTAATGCTAGCACATCAGAAACCAGCTTCTTTGTGGACAAAACTAACTCACTGCTTCTGATGTATTTGTGCCCTTGTAGGATTTGAAGAAGAAAAAAATAACAGTATATTTTAAATGTGTTGCTGTTGTAATGTGACTTTTAGTTGCCTGTGTCTTTGGTGCCCTCTTATCCCTCATAAAGGCATATTTCTGAATAACTATTGGAAAACTGTAAAACTTCAGATTTTTATCCACTAACATCTAAAATTTTAATCCTTTTTTACATGACCCAACCAGTAATCAGGAACATAACCAATATTTGAGTAGACACCAGGGGAAAAAGCAAAATCACATCCATATGTTCTGTATTCATATTTGTTCTCTACCTAATTTTTTGTTTAATGTCTACCTGATTCCTAGATAGAAGATTTTACCACGTGAAGTTAGCCAGTGTCCCTAGCTCTTATTGTGAAGGTAAATAATAAAGTTGAAGCATACTTGTAAAACATTTATTTATTAAAGCTCATAAAGTATAACATCTAAAATAGCTTTAGAGATAGAAATGAGACAAAATTTTTAAGGATGTCTTTTTTCTACCTGCACAGTTAAATAGTTTGTGACATAAATGGAGAAGTAGAATAGAATTCCCTAAAACGGATTTGTGTACTGGCATATATTGACTAAGTGAATCCAGTGGGAAAGCTCTTCCACCATTCTGCTGTATTCCACATCTCTTCTGTTTGACTTGCTCATTTGATTTTAAGAGCAAATTTCTAAATCACATGTAGTTTAAATTGTAATAATATTTTTAAATCTAAAAGATTACTACCATTTCAATAAAGTTTTATTTTGTTGATGAGTAAAATGTCAAGGAAATAAGCTACATTAAACTTCAAGTGAATTGTTCAAAGAAATTATTTGAATATCTTTTTTTTTTTTGGTAGGTATTAGATTATAATGCCCAGGTAAGGTTACTTTTTTAAAAATGTATTTTTCTGTAAATTAAGAAACTATGACGCCATGAAATTTGGCAAGGGTAATGAGAGCCAAAACTGGGCATTACCATAGGTTTCAAAGAAGGTGTAATCCTAGCTGACGTCCTCACTCTTCTTTGGTCTGGTCCTTTACAATAGTACCAGGGAAGCCCATCCGGGTTTCCTTTGAAATATCTTTAATTCTTAAACTTATAAACTTCTATTGAAATGTAAGTTAAAAAAAAAAAAAACTTTCCACAACTAAATGTAATAGCTTTTTAGTATATTCTAGTATACATTGCATTAAAAATTAAAATTAAAAAGCATAGGGCAAACTTTTGTTATTCATTTGTTCCTAAAAATATAAGGACATTTGCAGTCAGTGGTTCCTTCAAACTGGTTAATTTATCTTCGTTACCCAGTTGTTCATTAAAGTTGGTAGATCATGGTGAAAATACATTTAAGGCTGATGGTGATAGATGTTCCGGATCTTTTATCCCTTGAACAGAGAGTCTTATCTGTCACATAGGATGTGTCAGAAACAAAGGGATATTTTAAAGGTGGTTATTTGAAAATTCTTTAGTTTTAGTGCATATTAAATGATACACTCTAAAAATAAATGTGCAATTTACTAGTATTGCAATGCAGTGATTAGCATTAGGTATGTCTCCTTTTTATATCCTTGCTGTGTCCCATTTATTCAAAAGTATAATACTTTCAAGTTCACTTGCTGTTTTACCCCCAACACCTAATCTAACTTCATATAGAAGGCTTGTATTGTATGTATTTTTGCCTTGTTACAGTGATTTGCATGTACTAATTATAACCACAGCTATATTTTTATGTTGACATAACTAAATGTTGTAAAAGTTCTGTCATTTATCAGCTCTAATCAAGTAAATTTAAGAAATAAATTGTTCACATTTGTGTGTGTGACCACTACCATTTTACTGTCATTACATGTGATTGAGGTAACAGTATTTATCACTACTTGTGTTGGGTGTAAAGCATTTAGTCATAAAGCATAAAGTTTTAGTGTAAACTAGATGCTTTGTGAGGGTTCTGTGGTTTTGTAAATGCTCATTTGGCCTAATGGAATAAGATTTAGAAGAAAATGTCGGCCGTAACATAGAACAGGTTCTGAAATGTCCGTTTTCTACCAGTTTTCCAAATTTACTAGGTGAGTTCTGGAATCCTAGGCATCCTGACTCCCAGATGGACTTTTTTCCTACTGGGTTGCCAAGGGACCGTCCAAGAACAGAAGTGCTGCGTCATCATGTGGACTGACTTTTTCTGGTCCTTGGCATGCCCCTTGATGTTATAGTGGGAATGTGTGAAACTAACTTCAGCAAAAATTCCACCTGGAAGAAAAAGCCTGAATTAGGTTTGCAGGCCTTTACATTGTGATTTTATTTTAAAAAATGCAGAGCCAAAAAAATTCACAAACTACCAACAGGTATAAACATCATCCTTTCACATATATACTAGAGGTTATAGAAATTATATCTTGGTTTTGTGCTATATATTCCTTTGTTAAAAATTATATATTTGGGTACAGTACTTTTAGTCTCAGCCTGACTTCATTAAGTCATGATACATCTTGCCTTATCCTAATTCCTATGATGGATCCAGTCTGCCCTGCTTCCAAAAAACAATTTTAACTCTCTTAGAGCATTCTGTTTCCATAACCCAGAGACAGAAAAGCAATTCTCTTATTCAGGATTACTTAAGCCTTTTTCTTTTTAAGTTTTAAAAAAATATATAGGGGCTGGCTAGATAGCCCAGTGGATAGGGCACCGGCATACCACATGGGAGGCCCCGGGTTCGATTCTTGGGGACCTCTCCTAGCGGGCAGACCGCCTTGAGAATGGCAAGCCGCCATGGGCGGGCCAGAGCCGCCGTGGGCAGGGCAAAAAGCTGCCATGGACAGGGCAAAAAGCCGCCACGGGCAGGGCAGGTCGCCCACGAATGGAGCACAGCCAGCCACCCGCGAACTGAAGCAAGAGTCGGCAGTGAATGGAAGCAGAAGCCGCCCACAAGTGGGGAAAGCCGCACCTGCGCAGTGACCAGTCTCGGTGTGTCGCCGCAGCAGGGGGGAGGGGAGATATGTAATAAAATAAATAAAATCTTAATAAATAAATAAATAAATAAAATATATATCCCCCAGAGCATTTGAGACCCACCTACTGACTAGAAGTTTCATGCCTCTGTCCAGGTGTCCTCTGCTACAATGTTCTCTTTCTAACAGCGTTCAGTATATAAGTAGTAAATACACATCTGAGTTTTGTCTCTGTAGGAAATTGTTTTCCCAACAGTTTTGGCCATAGCTAGAAGTAGCCTGTTGAATAGTGCTGGCTCTTAAAGGAACTAATATAAATTATATTCTATAAAGTTCCATGAGGGGGAGCTCTTTTAAAAGAATGGTTAAGAATAAATTAAAAAAATAAAAGGTACTCATTCTATTATCTGTTGTGATAATAGAAAACATAGTGTTGCACAAGCATTACGAGAATGAAAGGGCAATCACACTTCCTACAAGCTGAAGGTGGAGATTTTACCCACTGTTCAAGCTAGGTTCACAAACACTGGGGCTGTCAGGCTCCAAGTCTACATTTAGAGTTGTGACTAGAAATTGCTACCCAAAGAAAAACAAGACCAAATGGGGACAGTCAAAGTGTTCCCTGGGCTGCTCCCTACATGCTCAAGGCTATCTCAAGGCAAATCAGCAAGCATTTCTGATCATCTACTGTGGACTCCCTGCAGATGAACAATTACATGCCATTTATGGAGTGTTTACTTTGTGTTCTAGTCAGGGTTCTCTCGGGAAACAGAATCAACACGAGATCTCTGTTAAAAATATAAGATTTTATAAGAGTCTCTCACGTGACCGTGGGGATACACAAGTCCAGGTTCCGCTGGCAGGCTGCAAGCCAGGGGCTCCGATGAAAGACTGATGAAGGGTCCTCGATGAGTTTGCTCCGATGAAAGA
>PVKH010020476.1:0-14570 GCA_004027955.1 Chaetophractus vellerosus | reverse complement strand
TATTGAGTTTTGCATTTACCCACATAATTACCTTTACTGGAGAGCTTCACTTCTTTTTACTGCTCCAAACTACTATCTCCTGACCTATTTGTTAAACTGAAGAATTCCCTTTAGCATTTCTGGTAGGGTAGGTCTCTTGGTGATGAACTCTCTTGTTTTTGTTTGTCTGTCTATGTCTTAAACCTTCCCTCATTTTTGAAGGAAAGTTTTGCCAGATAAAGATTTTTTTTATTGGCAGTTCCTGTTTAAGTACTTTAAACCTCATACCACTGCCTTCTTGCCTCTGTGTTTTCTGATGAGAAATTGGCACTCAATCTTATTGAAGATCCCTTGTATGTGATGAGTCATTTTTTTGTTTTCTGCTTTCAGAATTCTCTCTTTATCTCAGTGTAGCATATGTGAGTTTGCATTGAAAAGCTACAAGAAAGTTTTTTTTCTAAATTATGCTTGAAACTAAACAATTATTTTATATACCAGACTCTGGTATACATATACATACCAGAGTCTGATATTCAGTATGCTTCTGAGATTGTTCACAATTTTAGAATATTACAGAAAAGACCTTCTAGGGAGGAAGAGAAAAAAGATTTCTTGCATTAACTATAATTGTTTCAATTTTATTTGACTTGGGTGTAATCTCCATAGGTTTATATGGCTACTAATAAAAAATTAGCATTATGTTTATTAGATCTTTACCATGATGAAAATTGTAAGTTTGTGTTTAATGAAATTAAGTTAAAGAAGAGAATATAACTTCTGTCCAGAACAGAATAAAAGACATAAGATGAACTTAACTGGATATGGAAAGGAGTAAAAGGTTTGTGGACATCAATTCATAGTCAATGCTGACTAAAATTTGATTAGCTTTTTTAAGGGATTGTGTTTTTGTGCTATGATGAAATGGCAAGTGTTCATCAGGGCGGGAATATGTAGGACCAGATCTTAATGGATATGAAAAGTTGTAGAGAGCTTGTGAAAGTAAATTTCGTTTGTTGCTAACTGTAATCTAGTAAGCTTAAAGATGAAATTTGTCTTAAGGTGAAGTAACTAGTCCATATGGTTCTAAACGGTTATATGAGGTAATAGAAAGTTATAGGTTGGAGGAAGTTTGTAAAAACATTTTCTAAACTGAAAGATTTCCATGTAAATGTCTGATGCAGGGAAGCCATTATTAAGTAGAAATCTATAAGTTGATGCTGATAACAAAAAGTAACTTCAGGGAATTATGGGAACATGGCTGATAAGTCAGATAAGGCACAGTTCTCACTAAAACAAAAGAGAAAGAGCCAGAGGCTGCCTTGGGGAGCTGCTTTGGGATACAGCAAACCAGGACACTGCTTCACAACTCCTGTAAGACTTCAGTTAAGTAAGAGTTAATTAAGACTTTAGTTAATTCCTAGAGCCCTTCCCCCTCCAAGAATGTAGGTCTCCAGATAACCCGAAAAAAAGCCTGCTCCTCAGTGTCTCCTGATAACCTGGGAAGCCTGCTCCAGTCCTTGGAGCCACTGATAACCCCTCCCGTCCCAAGCTTCTCTGAACTTGCGTCATTGTTTTTCAAGTAAACCAGGTGGGTACCCTCCCACCTAGAGCTTCTCGGAGTTTTCGACTTGCTTATCAACTATGAACACATGTGTATGCTCCCCTTTGTTCTTGGTTACTGCTTATAAATCCTGTGACGACCTTAGGTCGGCGTCCATGGCATTGCACTGTTGGGAAGCCTGGATCCTGACTCGAGTCAGCAAATAAAACTCCCTTTTGCTTTTGCATTGTCGGTGTGGTCTCATCCATGTGCCTGGGGATCTGAAATCGGGCGTAACACTCCCAGAAGAGTGAGGGTCAGAAAGACAAAGAAGCCAAATAAGTAATTGCGAGTTATTAAACCTCCTGGCTGCCAGGAAGGGATCCCCTCCCCACCCCCGAGATATTAAGCGAGGGTAAAATTCCTGGGGAATTGTATCTAACTGAAAGGAGAGCAGACATCTTCCTTCTTTGGATATATATAGAATGGGAAGTTGCTCGGAGTCATCTAGGAGGGTACTAGACAGACAGAGGAGCCAGGTAAACATTGTGGGTTGCTTGTCTCAGTGGCTTGAAGTGGCATACATACCCAGCCCTCAGGGAGGATAGTCTAGGTGGAGCCCCTGGTGCCCTGCTCCAAATGAGAGTGTGACAGCAGATTTCCTGTAAGGAAGAGGGGTCTGGGATGGTGGAGAGTGATTTCTTTATAGGGAGCTTAATCAGCTGAGCCCCCCTTGAGTATCAGGAGGGAAACTGACTCAACAGGGAGAGGGGAGGGAGATCTCCTCAGGCAGGCTGTCATGCCCAGCTGCCTAGGTAAAGAGAGGAATTACATCAGAGAGGACAAAGAGACAGGAGGCTGATCAGCAGGACTCCTGTGGACTGCAAGGAATCTAACCTGCCCAAGGGAAAAGGGGCAGGTAGCCTTCTGAAAGGCTAATTATCCTAAGGAGGCAGAATAGTTCAGTGGGAGAATTCCTGCCTAGCATATACAAGGTCCCAGGTATGATTTCCAGCTCTTCCTTGAGAAGTGATCCACCAAGTTATCAGCCTTCCAGCTGAAATTTAATGACAGGGAACATATAGACATTCTCTTTGTATTAGCTTTTTTCGGATCTCCTATTTTGTCATGAAAAAAAATTAAAATTTTTTTAAAATTTCCATTATTTTACTCACTAAAATCTGGTCCAAAACCTGCAGTGGACAGGCTGCAGGGTGAGTGATTGATGAACACAAGCACCATGAGAAGATACATAGGGGTCTAAGAGAGAAGGCTGTTTTTCATTTTCTGTTTTTGTTTTTTTTTCTTCTGTCTCCTTTTTTAAAAATGAGTTGCTGCTGTCTTCTTTCTGGCTTGTTGTGTATCCCCTTCCTTTGCTTCCCTGTTTGTTTGTTTTTTCTTTTCTTTTTTTTCCTGTTTACCGATTTACTCTACCTACGCTATTTCTTTTCTCTCCATTTTTATATCTTTTTTTTTGTTGTTGTTGTTGTCCTTTCATTCCACCTCTTTTATTTGGTCTCCAAATTTTCTTGTTTTTATTTCTCTCTCTCTCTCCTTTATTCTCTGTTTATTTTTTTTTTACTATTTTTTTTGCTCTCTTTTCTTTTCTTTCCCTCTTCTTGCCATATCAGCCTTTTAATTCATTCAAAATATATTTCTCTACACTGTTTCTTGTTTCATTGTTTCTATTCCACTTTTCTAATCTTATTCCTCCATGCTTTTTACTTGTGTTAATTTTCCAATTTCCTAGGTCTTGTATGGTTCATCTTGTACCTTTTACTATTATTATTACAATTATTTTTTTCTCTTCCTATCTCGCTCCTTTTCTCTGGTCCTAATTTTTTTTCATTCAAAGGAACATAGACAGCAACAAGGAAACAGAAAAAAGAGGAACAAAGTGTCAAAGTGAAACATTACCACACACACACAAACAACAACAAAATAAAACCATAGAATATAGAGAGAAAGAAATAAACTGAATAACCCCATCAAGATAAACAGGTGCCTAGACACCAACAAATAATTATAAGCCATACTAAGAAACAAGAAGACAAAACCCAGAACAATGAACAAACTAAAAACCAGGAGGATATGCAGAATATGGAACAACTAATAAGAAATGTCTAAACAAATATCATGAATCAACTTAATGAAGTGAAGGAAGAGATTAAGGGTATTAAGAAGACACTGGGAGAACATACTGAATACATTGTAAACATACATAAAACATAATGGATATGATGGCGATGAATGGCATTTCAAGAAATGAAAAACACACTGGAAGCACACAACAGCAGATTTGAACAGTAAGAGGAAGAATCAGTGATATGGAAGATAGTATATCTGAAATTAAACATATAGTAGAACAGATACATTAAAAAAATAGAAAAAATCCAGCAGGGACATAGAGAGTTGAATGACAACATGAAATGCACAAACATATGCATTATAGGCATCCCAGAGGGAGAAGAGAAGGGAAAGTGGAAAGAAGTAGTGTTGGAGGAAATAATGGCTGAAAACTTCCCAACCGTATTGAGGAAGATGGATGTACATGTACAGGAAGTGCAGGGCACCCAAAATAATAAAAATCCTAATAGACTTACTCCAAGACATATACTTGTCAAATTGCCAAATGTTCAAGACAAAGAACACTGAAAGCAGCAAGAGAAAAGAGAACCATCACATACATGGGAAGCTCAATAAGATTAAGTGCTGATTTCTCATCTGAAACCCTGGAGAAAAGACGGCAGTGGTATGATATAGTTAAAGTGCTAAAAAAGAAACTTCCAGCCAAGAATTCTCTATCCAGCAAAGCTGGCATTCAAAAATGAGGGAGAGTTAAAAATATTCACAGATAAAAAAAATAAAGAGAATATGTCAATATGAAACCTGCACTTTGAGAACTACTAAAGGGAGTCTGATGGTAGAAAGGGAAAAACAGAGGAGAGGGAGTTGGAGGATATTGTAAGAACAACTAAAAGGATAAAAAGAAAAATAAAAACAACATACAGCATACATAAACATAAAGAAAATATGGCTAATGTAAGTAATTCCCTGACAGTAATAATAATGAATGTTAATGGATTAAACTCACCAGTCAAGAGACACAGATTGGCAGAATGGATTAGGAAATATGACCCATTTATATGCTGTCTACAAGAAACCCACCTTAAACCCAGGGATGCAAGGAGGCTGAAAGTGAATGCTTGGAAAACAATTTTACAAGCAAATAATAACCAAAAAAGGGTGGAAGTACTATATTAATATCAGAAAAATAGACTTTAAATGCAAAACTATTTAAGAGACAAAGATGGACACTATATATTAATAAAAGGGGTAAGATACCAAGAAGAAAGGATAATCATAAACATTTATGCACATAACCAGGGCACCTCAAAATACATGAGGCAAACACTGGAAAAACTAAGTAGGGAAATAGATGCATCTACAATTATAGTGGGGAATTTTAATACACCATTGTTACCATTAGACAGAACATCTAGACAGAGAATCAGCAAAGAAACAAACACTTTGAATAATACATTAGAGAACCTGGACCCAATAGACATACAAAACATTACAACCAAATACAGCAGTATATACATTCTTCTCATGTGCAAATGGATCATTCTCCAGGATAGACCACATGCTATGCCACTGAACAACACACAATGAATTCAGAAAGTTCAGAATAATACAAAGTAATTTCTCTGACCACAATGGAATGGAGCTGGAAATCAATAGGGGGCAGAGAACCAAATTAGGCACAATTATATGGAACTTAAACAACACACTCTTAGACAAATGTTGGGTCAGGGAGGAAATCTCAATAGAAATCAATAACTACCTTGAAACAAATGAAAATGACAACACACTTATCAAAACCTATGGGATGCAGCAAAAGCCATACCAAGAGGGAAATTCATAGCCATAATGCCTATATTAAAAAAGAAGAAAGAGCTAAAATCAAAGACCTAACTGCACACCTGTAGGAATTATAAAACAACAAAAAACTATCATCAAAGGAAGTAGAAAAAAAGAAATAACAAAGATTAGAGCAGAGCTATATGAAATTGAAAATAAGAAAGCACTAGAAAAAATAAACAAAACCAAAACTGGTTCTTTGAGAACATTAATAAAATTGATAAACCCTTAGACTATCAATGAAAAAAGAGAGAAAATCTAAATGTAAAACAAGAAATGAGGGAGGGGATATCACCACTGACCCCACAGAAATGAAGAGTAGCATAAGAGCATACTTTGAAAAATTATATGCCAATAAGATGGATAATGTGGAGGAAATGGACAAATTCCTAGAAACACACAAGAAGCCATATTGTCAAAAGAAGAAATTGATGAACTCAGATCGATCACAAGTAACAAGATAGAATTAGTCATTAAAATTCTCCCAACTAAGAAGAGCCGAGCACCAGACAGCTATACAGGTGAATTCTACCAAACATTCCAGAAAAAACTAACACCAATCCTGCTTGAACTTTTCCAAAAAAAAAAAAGAAGTACAGGGAACATTGCCTAACTCATTCTATGACGCCAACATGACCATAGACACCACAGGAAAGGAAAACTATAGACCAATCTCTCCAATGAACCTAGATGATAAAATCCTCAACAAAATACTTGCTAACCATATTCAACAATGTATCAAATGAATTATACTCCATGACCAAGTGATATTCGACAAGGCCACCAAACGCACTCAACTGGGAAAGCATGGCCTCTTCAACAAATAGTGCTTGGAGAATTGGGTATCCATATCCAAAAGAAAGAGAAAGGAACACCATCACACCTTATACAAAAATCAACTCAAGATGGATCAAAGATCTAAATATAAGAGCCAAGACCATAAAGACCTTGAAAGATAATGCAGTGAAGCATCTACAGGATCTTGTACTAGAAAATGGTTTCATCAACTTTACACCCAAAGCACAAGCAATGAAAGAAAAAATAGATAAATAGGACCTACTCAAAATTAAAAACTTTTGCACCTTAAAGGAATTTGTCAAGAAAGTGAATAGGCAGCCTACTCAATGGGAAAAAATATTTGGTAACCATATATATAATAGTGGCCTAATATCCGGCATATATAAAGAAATCCTACACCTCAAAAATAAAAATACAAAGAACCCATTTAAAAAATGGGCAAGTGATTTGAATAGACACTTCTCCAAAGAAGAAATAAAACTGGCTAAAAAGCAAATGAAAAGATGCTCAACATCACTAGCTATTAGGGAAATGCAAATCAGAACTACAATGAGATATCATCTTACACCCATTAGACTGGCAGCTTTTAAAAAAACAGAGGACTACAAGTGTTGGAGAGGATGTGGAGGAATGGGAACCCTCATCCACTGCTGGTGGGAATGTAGAATGGTGCAGACACTGTGAGGACAGTTTGGTGGTTCCTCAGAAAACTAACTATAAACTGCCATATGATCCAGCAATTCTACTCCTGGGTATATACTCAGAAGAGCTGAAAGCAACTAAACAAACAGAAAAATGCACACCAATGTCCACAGTGGTTTATTCAGCATTGCCAAAACTTGGAATCAACTCAAACATCCCTTAACAGATGAATGGATAAATAAATTGTGGTATATACATACAATGGAATATTACTCAGCTATAAGAAGGAATATAGTTATAACTCACGGGATAACATGGATGAATCTTGAAGACCTTATGTTGAGTGAAGGAAGCCAAGCAGTGAAGGACAAATATTACGTGACCTCACTGATATGAATTAAGCAAACTGTGCAGACTCACAGAGCTAGAGTCTGGAAGACAGGTTTATAGGAAATAGAAAGGGTGAAGAAGGTTGTGAGCCATGCCCATATGGGTAAAATCTATGATAAGGGGGAAATGTGTAGTTGTACAGTGGAGGGGCATGCCAGTGGTGTAATACTTTTAGGTTAGGTGGTGCTGGTTTGTCAGGGAATGGGGTGGGGAGTGTTGGTTGGATTGTCCATGGAAATGGGGGGAGGGCTATGGGAGGGAGCAGGTGAACACTGGGGATTGGTGGGTACGTGGTTCAAGCTACAATGTTGGGAATGCTCTTTTGACAATATGGCAAGTGAGGGTTGCTGGTTTGGGGTGTTGGATGTGGGGGGCATTTGGGACAGGGCACACCTGGAGCAAGCTTCTAGGGAGTAAGTTTTCATCTTCCCATGGTATGTAATACCAGTGGGTGGAGACACACATAATGAGTGGCAAGGTGGTGGACTCCCACGCCAGGGAGGCCCGCTATGTTCTCAGATAGTGGGGTAGGAATCTCTAGAGAGCATGGGTGGTGCCTAATAGGGGATGGCAGACCAGTGTGCCAAGCCCTCAGTGTTACTGCAAAAAACTGAATTTTTCCTTCAAGGAGTGAAGCCTGGTGGTTGCCATGGGTCCCAAAGGGATGGGGAGGGAGGAATAGGATAGATGAAACATGTGGAATTTGGGGGGAGATGGAAGTGTTCTACATGATCTTGCTATGATGGATACAGGCCATGTTGAATTGCACCAAAGTTTATAAAAGTGTATGGTACAAAATGTAAATCATAATGTAAACTATTTACCGTGGTTGGTAGCTATGTTTCAATATTTGTACATCAGTTGTAATAAGTGTACCATCTACATATAAAATGTTATTAATAGGGGAAGGGGGAAAAGAGGGAGGATGTTGGGTATGGAGGAGTCCCCTGTATTCAGTACCTGACTTTTCTGTAACCTAAAACTTCTTTTAGGATAAAATTTTAAAAATTAAAAAAAAAAAAAGTAAGACACTTGGGGAATAAATGGAAGACAATGTTACTATACATACGGGACAACAGATCTTACAGTGATGAAAGGGAAAATGTAAAAAAAATTTAATCTTTTTCATTATTTTTATAATCCCAAATTTTTATTTGTTTTAAAAAATTGGTATTTTATTTCTTATTTTTAAAATTATTGTTTCATTTTCTTATTAATCGTATTTGGCTATTTTATTGGCTTTATTTCTGAAGAAGTTTTGGATCACAGAAGGGTTACAATTGTGGTAGGGGAGGATCATTAGTGTCTATGACACCCAGGGATTACTACCAAACATCAACTAGCAATGCAACTGGAAAAAGACCTAGACCAAAAGGGGGAAAAGATAAAGACAAATGAGTTTATATAGCTAAGAGACTTCAGAGTGAGTTGGGAGGTCATTCCAGAGGTTACGCTTAATGCACGTCTCAGCACGATCTCATTGCCAAAGTAGATTCTACCCCCAAATAGCAGGGCTCCTGAGGGCTCTGGAGACATCCAGACACTATAGTCAGGGAAGATAGCTCAGGAGTTTGATGCCTTGCCAGTGAGCTCTACTTTGGAATTTATGCTCCCCAGAGTGATAGAGTTGGACTCAGTTGTGGTTTCCTTACAAATGGCTCTTTTGTCCTTCTAGTTGGACCTATAATTAGTACTAACATTGAGGTGATGACGGACAACTACCATACCAAGGAACTGAGAGAATCTATAGCTGCAAGCAAGAGAGTCCCATCCATCGGCCCCAGGGGATCGCAGGCCCTCTCAATTAGAGGTAGTGTGGACATCACCCTTCCAGAATCCTCAGGATTGGGGAATGAACTATGGACTAAAGTAGACTTACAGGTATTCTACTACAGACTTACTGTGATTCTAGCAATGGAAGAAATTATATAATTGATGTAGTAGCAGTAGCCACTGGAGGTTCTTAGGGCAGGGAGAAGGAAAAACAGGTGTAATACAGGGGCATTTTTGGGATTTGGGAATTGTCCTGAATGACATTGCAATGACAGATAAAGGCCATTATAAATCTTGCCATAACCTACAGAATTGGGTGGGAGAGAGTGTAAACTACAACGCAAACTTTAATCTGCACTTGGTGCCAATGCTCCAAAATGTCTTCATCAATTGCAATGAATGTACTTCACTAATGAAGGATGTTGTTAATGTGGGAGGTGGGGGAGATGTGGGGAGTGGGGCATATGGGAATCCCCTATATTTTTAATGTGACATTTGTATAATCTAAGTATCTTTTTTAAAAAATCCATTGTCCCAAATAATTTCCTAGCATTCCAAGGGAATGTTCTGGACTGTTTCGGAAAAAATTCTCTATGGTTTTTGATGGGGAGTGGGGGCAAGGGAGGCAACATAGTATATTCAAAAGAGAACCAGAAGTCCCAACAGATCTAGATTGAATCCTAACTCCATTGGTAATTTAGCTATGTGGCCTTGAGTAAATTGCTTAATTCAGCTGAGTCTTGCAAGGTTTCTTCTCAGTTTTTAGTGTCTTGTCTACAGAAAGTAACAATTAGATAGATTTTACTGATTCTCATCCTCCGTATTTGTTATTCAATTAGCAAGGATTTTTTCCCTTTTAAATAAAGACTAACTAAATATTAGGTAGCATCATCAGTGGCAAAATCATGACTTTAGGCTTTCTAAGTCATGGTCCTATATAACTAGGCTTTCCAGATGGCAGTCATCCTTTCTCATTTTACCTTAATTCTAAATAGTATTTTTGTTTAATATATTCCTTTAAAATGTTATGTCATAATGTTAGATGATTAAACAAAGCAGGCTATCAACGTATATTTATAGATAATCTGTCACAATCATGGAAAAATATTAGAAGAAAATGTAAAAATTTGACAAAGGATTATAAAGATCTTTTGTTTTTTCCTTCCAAGTATTCCATAAGGTTAATACATGTATTTGCCAGAGGTAGCAACACTCTGAGAGAGGTTTACACACTCATTTTGTGAAAGATAATTATTCTCATAGTGACACTGAATCTATATTCAATTCCAAAATTTGATGAAGTAGACATCCCCAGTGTTGAAGCTTGCCTTAGTTTCCAGACAGATAAAACATATAACATACAATGGGTTGGCTTAAACAATGGGAATTTGTTTTTCATGGTTTTGAGGCTAGAGGAAGTCCAGACTGAGGAATCAGAAAGGTGATGCCAGTGACCCTTGGTCCTTGACTTTTCTGTCACATGGCAATATATATGATGATGTCTTCTTCTTTCTCTTATGGGTTCCATTGGCTTCTGGCTCTTCCTGTGGCATTCTCTCTCTCTGTCTGAAATTCATTCTTCTTAGAAAGGGCTCCAGGAATCCAGAAAAAATCCCAACCTGATTCAGCTGGGCAACTTCTCAACCTAAGTAATATCTTCAAGAGATCTTATTTACTGTGGGTCCACACCCACCAGAATGCAGACCAGAGGAAGAATTTTTCTAAACTGGGGTACACTATTCAACCCATCACAAATTTTCTATTTAAATTTAAAGAATCATTTAAATGACTCTCATTTTCCTTATAACACACATTAATTGGTTGTCACATTCATATATTGGGCTTTAAATTTGTTTCCTTCTACCTTTAAACTGTCTCTTCTCTACTCCCACTGCCATGGCCCTAGTTCAAGCCCTTATTCTATCTTGGATTACAGTTAAAATATACCTGGTCATATCAATCTCTTACCTGAAAACCTGTAAAATCTCTCCTTTTATTCTTTATCCACTGAGTTGAAATAGTTTGTTAAGGATCACTCACAAATCGTAAATCCTTAGAGAAAAATAAAATACAAATTGAGAACAAGTATAGTTTAGGGTAGTGTATGAGAGTTGGGGTTTGGGGGAGAGCCTTCTCAAATGGAATGTTTAATCTTAGTTTTATTTTTTAAAATCTCACATAATAAAGTTCATTTCAAAACCAGTATTAGAAACAAGAAAATAATTTCAGCAAACTATACAAGAATAATTTTGTTAACTGTTTTTCACCAAGAAAGTGAAAATTATGAGTTGCTAACTGTAAGACTATATATGTAGAATGACTACTTGTACCAATGATAATAATTTTGTTTTTAACCTCTAAATTCTGTAACTGCTGCTTATTAGCTATGTGATTAAAGACAGAAAAAAATGCTAAACATTTTCCATATATGATTTCTAATTTGCACAGTAACCCTATCATGTAGGTATGCTTATTTTATGGATGAGGAAACTGAAGTTCAGGGAGGTAAACTATTTTAATCCAAGTCATATATCAAGTAAGTAGTAGAGATGAGATTCAAAGAAACATTTTTAAATGTTGTAAAATAAATAATCACTAAAAAGGGAATGTTTAATCAAACAGTATGTTGCAATTGAATATTTTAATTCTGATACATTAAAAGAAGGGTTATTATTGACTCACAGTAATCCACACATAAGCATTCAATATAGTTTCTAAGAGCCTATAAAATAAGATTCTTATCTATAATTATCAATTTCTTTTTTAATCCAGCCACCACTCTTCTCTTCCCCTCGCTCCACCCTCACCCCTGTCAAACTGGCATTTACCAATGTAAATTTTGTTTAGGTTAATTACATTCAGCCTTGTTTAGCAGAAGTCTGTCTTCCATCTACTGACAACTAGTGTGTATCTTTTGAGTCTTTCACATTTGGATTCAAAAGAAGACATTTACGTGTTTTTTTATATTTTTCTTTATAAGGACACTTTTTTGCATCTACATTTCTTTATATATGGATCGGGATGTATTCTTAGGAGTTCCTAAATGTCTGCCCACATGTTTCTGATGTTCTAATTTTTATAAAATATTTACTCTTAATGATATTTGTGTATTATGGATAAATTATGAATCATAAGTTACATTGTTCATTTTTCATCAAGCATGTTTATTCTTGCTGCTAGAGAATCAAAGAATATTGAAGAGCAATTACACTTAAATTCTAACCCTTCTAACCCATTAAAATAAAAATATTCTGTGGTATTATAGTATAAAATTATGACTTTCTCAGGGGGATGAAAGCTGCATAAATATTGCTCAGAAATGAATGTTTAGAAGCAGTGTTTTCGGGTAGTTAGACTTTACAAAATTAAAAGCATATAAATATATATGTGCATGTGCGTATCTATGTGTACACACACAGAACTTAAAAGCAAATAGGAGCATTTTCTATGAGTTGCTTACCAAATACTTTGACAATAGCCTAAAACCCAAATGTGAGCAACCGCTTAGTTTTATAAAGAAAATCAAGATCATTGTAGGTTAAGTGGAGCTTTATTCTAAACTGCAATTAATTAAAATTATAATATTCAAAAGAGTTACAGATCTTTTGATAGTTCTTACAGAACCAAAATTTATATATACCTTTAATTTACAGTTGTGGAATTTTGTAGAATAGGGTTAGAGCATACCTGAAGAAAAGTACTACCAGTGAATAGGTTGACCAGACCAGGCATGGCAGGATCCACATGGAAGTGCCAGGCTACCTAGACAATCTCTTTAATAGGTGAGGCAGGGTTGAAAGCTAGCAATAAGTCAAGCAGACAAATGTGGTCAGTGTGAAAGAGGCCCAGAAGAAAAGGGAGAAAATAATTATGAAGGTGAGGGAGTGGAAAATGGGGGCAAAAGGGCCCGGTGTCACAGGATGTTAGGTTAGGGTCAGGGAAGGTGCCACAAGAGGGACCCAGTTTTCAAGTTTAGGACTTAATTTTGCAAGAATATTGGGGAGAACAAGGCAGCATCTAATATGTCTGTTTTAGATACCTAGGTTGCTTAAAGCAGATATCATTAAATGTGTTGGCTTTAAACAATGGGAATTTATTAGCTTACAGTTTGAGGCCATGAAAATGTCCAAATCAAGGCATCATAAAGGTGATGCTTTCTTCCCAAAGACCAGCTGCCAATGATCCCTGGATCCTCTGCCACATGGCAAACCTCAAGGTGGCATCTGCTAGTTTCTCCCTTCTCTTCTGGATTTTGTTGATTTCAACTTCTTGCTTCTATGGCGCTCTTGCACTCTGTCTATCTGTCTGTCTGTCTGTCTGTCTCTCTCTCTCTCTCTCCATTCACTTTTAAAGGACTCCAGTAAGAGGATTAAGACCTACCCTGAATGAGGTGGGTGATACTTTAACTGAAATAGCCTCATGAAAAGATTCTACTTACAATGGATTTATACTCACAGGAAAAGACTGGATTTAAGAACCTGGTTTTTTGAGGGGTACATATAGCTTTAAACCATCACAATGTCCAAGGAACATATTAAGCAGTGTGAGGGAAAGAGGTCATGGTCCCAACTATACTTGGACTGTATGTAAGAGCCCAGTTTGTTGACTGAATTGCTTTTTCACTGCAATGTCATGACTACATATTTCTCTGACCTTAGGGTTTGCAGTTTTTCTTATATTCTACATGTTCAAGAATGGTTAAAAGAAAAGGTCTGGGTTTTTTTTTAATCCCTTGAGGATTCATGATTACTGTCAAATTTTTTCCTGTGCTTTTCAACAGTGGACTCCTTAAAACTTTCCAAACTCTTTGACCAACTAAATTAATTTCTTGACTCACTAGTGGATCAAAACTTGCAATCTGAGAACTCTGTCCTGAAATGTTTTTGATTGTGATGGATTGTGTCTGTGTCTCTTCATCTTGGAGCCTGACTCTCATACCTCTGTTCAAAATGAGCTGGTTAGTTTGTGAGAGCTAAAATTTTGTCATTTCATCTGCCCACTGTTACTGTTTCTTTTCCCCAGCACTGCACAACAATACTTCTCAGCAGAATTATCGTACAGAGCTAGGCAGAGAAACATAAACAAGTAGTTCAGGAAGGGATACAGTTCAGTATAGATTTATTAAAGCCCCTGCTATGTGTCAGGCACTGTACAAGGTACAGAGGTTATGGGAATGAATCAGACACGGCCCTTTTCTTAGAGAACTTACAGGTTAGTGAAGAGAGACAGATGGAAAGAAAAATGGGCACAAAGATTAATGATGATAGGCATCTTATGTAGTACAGTAGGGACACAAAGGAGGTAGTAATCAATTCTGCCTGAACAGGACTGAAGATGTTTCACAGGGGACATGATGTTTAAGCTAAGTCTGGCAAGATGAGTAGATGTTCTCTTCGAAGATGAATAGGTTTTGCCGGTTGGACAAGGTGCAGAAGTTCAGTCCAGGCAGTGGGAATAATAAGACGAAAAGTACAGAAACATTAACTAGTCTGATTCATTCTTGGAACTTCACACAGTTCAGTAT
>PVKH010020475.1:0-14580 GCA_004027955.1 Chaetophractus vellerosus | reverse complement strand
CCTACAATGCCAGTACTGGGTATATGCCACGGGAATGAAGTGAAAAAACTCAGAAGCTTACTGTTCTTTCAGGGAGGCCCTGTTTATTGTTCTGCTCCAGTATATATACAGTCCAGCTACTATGGGAGGTGTGCTCAAGGGCATGCTGTAAGTGGAGGGACTCAGAAAGTTCCAGGCTGCACAGGAGATATTGGAGAAGCAGAGAGCTTTAACTAAGTAACGGTGCAGAGTAAGACAGTTCTTATTGTTTTCAGCAGGAACCATTAACAGCAGCTATTTCCTGTACAGCATTATATTGCTTGCACATCAAAGCAGGTTCTAACTGTTACAAAGATATTTTAACTAAAGCATTCCCACAGGTATATACCCAGAAGAACAGAGAGCAGTGACAAAAACAGACATCTGTACACCAATGTTCATAACAACATTATTCATGAATGCCAAAAGTTGGAAACAACCCAGGTGTCTATCAACAGATGAATGAATAAACAAACTGTGGTCTATTCACACGATGGAATATTATGAGATGTAAGAAGAAATGAAGTTGTAAAGCATATGACAACCTGGATGAATCTGGAGGATATTAGGTTGGGGGAAGCAAGACAGACAAAAAAAGGAAAAATACTGTATAATTGTGTTACTATGAGCCAAATATATTGTGTAACATATTGTATGATTTAAAAAAAAATTATGTGTCCAGTACATTTAATTGAGAAATATATTCTTAATTCAACTGTGTTTCCCTGTTAGTTTTAATTGTCTATATTCTCAATTATTAAATGTACAAAATAAAATTTAAAAAGAAAAATAAATAAATAGATGAGCTACATCTCAGAAGTGGAACCTGGAGTCACACCATCCTCCTTCCTCCATGGGCTGTCCACCCATTCTCAATGAATTAAAAAAACAAGACTAAATAAAAGAAAACCCCCCCAAAAATGGAAATAAAAAACACACTAAGATGCCCCAGATTACTCTCCAGAGTGGAACCAAAGAGCAGATTCAACAGTTCAAATTATACTGTTACAAGTCATCAAAAGCAGTATCTTTTAAAAATATATACAAAATATATATTTTAAAAGAAAACATAATTCACTCCACTTTAAGCTAGAAAAAAATGAAATCTATTAGAAATCCCTTTAAATTCGATAAGAAGGAAACATAAAATAAATATTTAAAATGTATAGCTTTCTTCTTAATCAATAATAAACAAGAAGCAGTTAAATAACATATATCATATCAATAAAGATAAACTTAACAAGATATGGAGAATATTTTTATGAGAAATTTTTATTTATATTTACCAAAATGAAAAAGGAAAGTTTGAAAAAATGGAGATGAATAAAAATTTAAAAATTGGACAACCGGCAAGATGGTGGCAGTTCCAAGAATCAGCATCTGCTATGGGACAGATTGTGTTCACCCACAACCAATTAGAGCACTTTTGGGGGAGCTGCAGGAGACCAGAAGTGCATCCTGCAACATCCTTGAAATAATGGAAGGAGGAAACTACCCATCTGCAGAGAAGATTCATAAGTAGAGCACTCCATGCCATGGAGGCTGGTGATCATTCTCCACTGGAGGCACAAGCCACCTTGGGAGCTGTTCCATGACTGGAATAGAAAGCTCTGCCTCCCAAAACAGGGGAGAAAGAGACAGTTGGGCACTAACTTCAGCTACTGATAGGTAAACTCAGTGGGCTAAAGTATAATCCTAAGAACAGCTAAATTTTGAACCAGCAAAGTAAGAAAGAGGTTTGTGGCCACCATCTTAACTCCACACCTGACATGGGAAGTGGGGCTCACTGAAAGTCATAGTGCTGACAGGAACTGGCTTTTTTCCATCTATATCAGATTGCCACTCTAGCATAAGCCACAGGCCCACCTTGGGCAGGGAAGAAGCTGGGGGGGGTGTTGCACCAGCCTCCACAGGAAATTACAGGCCACACCATGGAGGCCAGTGATCATCCTACTTTGGCAGTGCAAGCTGCCCCAGGAGCTATTCTGTGGCAGGAATTGGAAGCTCCATTTCCCAAAAACAGGGAGGAAGAGACAGCTGGACACCAATATCAGTTACTGATTAGTCAATTCTGCTGGCTAAATTATAACCCTAAGAACAGCTAAAGTTTGAGACTTTCCAAGTCAGAAGGACACTGGTAGCCACCATTTTGACTCCATCCATAGCATGAGAGGAAGCTGGGCTAACTGAAAATCACAGTGACCTTAGAGACTGGTTTCTTTCACCCAGATTGGCCTGTAGCCCTAGCCTAACCTTCAGCCCCACCTCTAGCAGGGAGGTAGCTGATGGGCCCTGCACCAGCCTATCCAGGTAACTGCAGGTACATTTGGCTGGCACAGACTGAATAATAACAAATCTACCAGGGCAACTGTGGTCATCTTGGACCTGCAATGAATAGATTGCTGTGAACACCTGCAGCTCCATTCCTGTCCCAGGCATGGGAGAAAGGGGTATGAAGCTTCATCAGTCTCTCTGGGCAACTATAGTCTAGGCCTGCAGGATTGGATTATTCCACACAGATGTGGCTCTGTCTCTACCCCTGGAAAGGAGAAAGTGGTGAGAAGTTTCATTGGTTCTTGGGTCAATGAAGGTAGCTTAAGCCCCCACAGCTTATAGCAGTAACTACATCCTTGGCTCCTACTACACAACCAGCAAGGGAGAAAGGGCAGGAAGCTCTAAACTCAAGAGAAAATTGCAATATGAATAAATACTCTAGTAAGCCAAATGCGAAGACACCAACAAAAAATTACAATCCAACCAAGAAACAGAAAGATATTGCCCAGTTAAAGGAACAAGATAAGCCTCCAGATGATGTAAAGGAGTTGAGATAACTAATCATAGATGTTCAAACAAATCTCCTTAATAAATTCAATGAGATGCCTAAAGAAATTAAGGATATTAAGAAGGCATTGGATGAGCAAAAGAAGAATTTGAAAGCATACATAGAAAAATAACAGGCCTTATGGGAATGAAAGGTGCAACAAATGAAATTAAAAATACACTGGAATGATATAACAGCACATTAGAGGAGGCAGAAAAAAAAAAGATGATTGAGCTTGAAGAAATGGCCTCTGAAAGTGAATGTACAAAAGAACAGATGAAGAAAAGTTTGGAAAAACTTGAACAAGGTCTCAGGGAAGTAAAAGATAGCAAGAAATGTGCAAACATAAATGTCATGTGTGTCCCAGAAGGAGACAAGAAGGTAAAAGGGGAAGAAGGAATATTTGAAGAAATAATGGTAAAAAAATTTCCCAACCCTATTGAAGGACATAGACATCCATGTCCAAGAAGCATGATGTACTCCTATCTGAAAAAATCTGAATAGACCAACTCAGGGCCACATAGTAATCAGAATGTCAAGTGCCAAAGACAAAGAGAGAATTCTGAAAGCAGCACGAGAACAGCAATGAATAACATATAAGGGATACCCAATGAGATTAAGTGCCGATCTCTCATCAGAAACCATGGGGGCAATAAGACAATAGTATGATAAAGTTAAGATATTGCAAGAGAAAAACTTCCAGCTAAGAATCTTATATCCAGCAAGAATGTCTTTCAAAAATGATGGCAAGTTTAGAATATTCACAGATAAACAGAAATGGAGAGAGTTTGTAACAAAGAGACCTGCTTTGCAGGAACTACTAAAGATTGTGCTACAGCATGGAAAGAAAAGACAGGGGAGAGAGGTCTTGAAGATAGTCTAGAAATGAAGATATCAATAAAGTAACTAAAAGTGCCAAAAGGAGGCCAGCTGTAGCCCAGTTGGTAGGGCACTTGTTTACCACATGGGAGGCCCCAGGTTTGGTCCCTGAGGCCTCCTTGAATGGGCAGACCACCTCAAGAAGGCAAGCCAACAGAGGTGGGGCATGCCACCATGGATGGGGCATGCCACCATGGGAAAAGGCAAGCCCCTGTAAGCAAAAGTGAGCCCCCATGAGCAGGTGGGCCACCATGCCGGTGAGCTGACTCAGTGGGTCGTCCCAGCGGGGGGAGACAAGCAGACACAGAGGAACACAAAGAAAAATGAACACAGCAAGAACAAGCAGAAGGGGGGATGTATAATAAAAAAAATCTATTGGAAAGAAACTGGACCTTTCAAATGAATTAGAATTTAAATCATTTCAAACATACAAGGGCTACTCATCCCTTCCAATCTCACCATATACAACAACCCCTCATGTACCTCATGCCTCAACTATTCTAACTTTGCCATCATTTGCCAGAAATAAAGAGACCTTTTCATCATCAAAGTCATAAAATGCTATGTCCCCATTTTCCAGGAATATTCTATCCCAAATTCTTCTCTGTAAATATTCCTGAATTACAAAAGGAAAATGTAATTGCTCATCAATTAGTGTTCCTGAAATATATTGGACTAATTATATGCTTTATCATGTTTCATGGAAGGTATGTATTGATTTGTCTGTTAACCCACCTACATTAGAACATTATTGGCAGCATGGGATATGTATTATTGGTTTATTTTCCAATACCTATAAAAAACCTGGTAAATAACATGTCCTCATTAATGTGTGTTAAAAAGATGGAAGAATGGGTGAGGAAGAATGGGTGAATGGATGAATGTATGTATGGATGGGTATATCTAGCCTTCTGAATTCGTGTTCTGCACTTACAGTACATTTATCATCAGGAAAGTTGATATTGCCCATGTTTGGTAGTGGTGGTAGTGATGGGAGGTGGGGTTCATTGGCTTTCAGGAAACCAGAAAGAAGGCACAGAGCATTAAATATTAGATCAGAATGAAGGTCTGCCTCATTATCTGTCTTTGGGGAAGATTGATTTGCTGGAAGAGATCCCAACTTTTTCATTTACAAAGGGTATTTGTGAAAATCAAATAAGATTGTTACTTACATTTTCTTTGAGTTTCTATATTAGAGAAGAGGTAAAAAATTGCTCTGATTATTTTATTCTGTAAATGGACAATTCAAACAAATTGAACTAAACCCTACAATTATGTTTGATAATGAAATTATTTGATGTTCTCTGAGGTTGATTTTGATTCTACAGTCTGTGTTTGCTTTTTATTCTGTCTTGAGGGCTGAAGCAATAACTTTTTACCTCTAAATGTATAATATTGTGCATTTTGTAGTAACTATGAAAATATAAATGACTGAATTAGTTTTACTAAATATACTCCCATTGTTAATTTAACATGAAAATTTAGCCAAATAAATTTGTTTTAAAAATGAAATATGTACTTGAATGCCTTAGTTTCCTCTTGAAATGGTACTGCCAAGTGAAAAGTGTTTTGAAGACTAATTGTAAAGCTACTAGTATATGTATAACTTGAGGATTAATCAAACTAAAATGTTTTAATCTCTTAGAAAATATGTAAACCTTTTAGAACAGTGCTTGGCACATAATAATAGTATATAATTGTTGACTATTTTACCACTATGGTATTATTATTTGTTTTTAAGAAAACATTGAAGGTTTAATTTCCTAAAATAAAATACACATTTTCTGAAACAATCCAAATATTCTGGGATATTGCCAGAGCTGAAAATTGAGTTTAGTTGCTCTTTGTCATATTAAATTATTCACCCTTCTAAGAAAACCTTGTCAGAATATGAGTGAGTTGAAAAATATTATTTGTTCTTTTTTTAAGTAGCTCTTGAAATTTATAAACTAGATTGAACTGTTCCTGCATTTTTGTACTCTCCTGTTAAAAACATGATCTCTTTGGTTACTTATTCATTGGGTTAAGGGTCATCAAATTATAAGAAGCACTTCAACAGCTTCTTTAACAGGAAACTATCAAATGTGAGGTTTATTTTTCAATTTCAAATGGGTTAAGTTAATTAAGCTAAACTATTAAAAATGTTAAGAGTTCTTCTATCTCTGAGTTTCTCAAAAGTAACACTGTTGACAATTTTGGGCCAGGTAATTCTTCATTGGGGGCTATCCTGTGCATTATAGGTGATAAAATCCATTAGGCCCAACATAGAGGAGCCCATGCTAAGCCCCATGTCAACAAAACCAAAAACCTAAGCTAGTTTTTCATTTCCTGTAAATGTCTAGCTTACCCAGAATACAACATTTAAATAAAGCAGATAAGTTATTACCAGTTAACTTCCTCACTCCTAAGCAACCAAATGCTCCCTACTTCTTTTGTGTGTGTGTGTTGTTCACAAGTCTTTATTTTTTAATTTTTTAAATTTGTTTATTGTTATAATTAACTTTTTTAAAAAGACACATTGATCACATAAATGTTACACAAAAATTTTAGGGGTACCCATATGCCCCACCTCCCATACCTCCCACAACCTCCCACATATACATTCTTCATTAGTGTGGCACATGACCTGCAATAGATATGTACATTTTGTGCTCCCTCCTTCTTAAGACTGCTTCAGAAAATGGAAATGTAATGTCAGTCAGTCATACCATTTCCTCACTTGTTTCCTACATTTGCCCTATATGAGCTTCTACTTTTCACCTCCTTGATCCTTCTGAATGGGATGCTGCCTGATAAATCACTCAACTAAGTTGCAAGAAAATCTTTTCTTTAATCACAGGATGTTTAGCAGTATCTCTTGCCCCTACTCATTAGATGACAGCAGCAGGCCACCTATTTTGTCACTGTAAACAATGTATTCACATATTGCTAAATGTCCACTGGGGGACAAAGTCATCCCTGGTTGAGAAATGATCTAGCCCAAATCTTTTTCTTTGTTCATAAGGGAAATTAAGCCCATAACAGGTAGGCTGGTACCTTAAAATTTGTCAGAATAATAATTTGGTAAGAAAATCTCATATGTGATCTTATTTATTTATTTTTTATTATTTACCTATTTGCTATACATTTTTATGTGTAAACAAATAAAATTAACACATAATAAAATAAGCACAAAATATTAAAGCTAACTTATATGCTTCATGAAATGGGGCACAGTTGAGAAGAAATTAGAAAAGAGTAGGATACATTGAATGAGATTTGTTTTCTATGATGAGAAAGAATGCTGCCTGAGAAATTATATTACATTTCAATCATAAGAAAGTAATACAATAATACAATATTCAAACTTAAAATACAAAAAGAATGGTGTTCTTTCTGAAATAATATCTGTATTTTAATGAACAATTCAAATTGAGGTAAGAAATGATGTTTATGTGACAATGTTACATCTTTATTTCCCCTACCTTGAATATTAGAGGTGAAAGTCAAATGATTATTATGTCATGAGGTAGAAAAGAACAATTTTTCCAGTGACACCAGAAAAAAAATTTATAGGTCACACAGAGTAGATCTATATCTTCAAAGGAATACAACCATAATTTTTTTCTCAGAGATAAAATAAAATATTTTCTTGAAACACTATCATTAGATTGTCATTTGCCATATTGAGAGCATAAAGATAAAGATTGGAACTGAGCAATGATTGACAACCTATACTTTTTCTTACTCAGCCACAGACACTGTTAGGTATGGTTAAGAAGGCATGCCATAATTTATTGCTAACATGTTATTAGTTCCACTTAAGTATGTTTATGGACCATTGCCTTGTTATACAGATATGGCCATCATAGTGTACCATGAGGATTTTACCTTAGATAACAACATATGTCTTTTCCATACAATGTGAGAAGATAAAATATTTTGTTTCAACACACACACATACACACACACAGTATTTTGGAAGAGTGTTTTTGGAAGAAAATTCACAGAAATCAAAGCAATAACAGGTTTGTTATTCTAGTGGCACATCCCTTATTTTTTTCTTATTTGGCCATTTCCCTTCATTTTTTATTTTATTTTTTAAAAGAAGCTTTGATTACATAAATGAAAATATAGGGGGATTCCCATACACCCTATCTCCCACACAGACACTTTTCCCCATTAACTACATCTTTCATTAGCATGGTCCATTGTTGCAATTGATGAACACATATTGAAGCATTGCTACTAACAATGGTCTATGGTTCACATTATCATTTACACTTTGCACTGCACAATTTTATAGGTTTTTTCAAAATGTATAATGTCTTGTATCTGTCATTGCAATGTCATGCAGAGCAATTCCAATGTCCCAAAAAATGCCCCATGTTACACCTATTCTGCCTTCTTCGTGCTCAGAACCTCTGGTGACCACTGCCTTTATATCAATGTTACATGTTCTTTCATTGCTACAATAATAATGTCTACTTTAGTCCATCATTGCATTCCACCCTAGCTCATCCTATTTTGATGTTATGCAAATAATCTGGCCATATCACTTATAATTATTGAGAAGCAGGCTATGTGCCTTTTAATGTGTATTATTAAGAAAGCAAAATTCCTCATTTAATGTTATCAGTTGATGGTACCCAGTAACCATATGTGGTGGCCAAACACTTCATTTTAACCCTTTTCTGCCACCTCAAAATTCTTCAGCTTGGAGAGCACACCAGCTTCTCCTCTATTTTTATCTGGAGTCTGTAAAAACAAGCTTTGTACCTTAGATCATGCAAGGGAATAGAATATTGACATTGCTACCAAGGAGCACCACTCCACCTCTTGACTGAGGTATGGCTTGTGTCCAAGTGTTGCAGTGACAGCTGTACCAAGTGCCAGAACATGTAATCTAAACTGCCACATCAGCATTTGTTCCAATTATCTATTGATATGTTACAGAATTTAGTGCTAACAACAACAGAAATTATTTGTTTTGCAATGTGCAATTATATCTATGATTTGTTCAGGGCTTGGGGGGATGACTTCTCACTGCTCCAACATGTCCTGGATCTCATTTGGAATCACTTGAGCAGCTGCAGCTGGAATAGCTAGAGTTTGACTGGGCATCTCTTTGTCACACAGTTTTAAAGCATCTCTTTTTGGTTTCTTCAAATGTTCTCTTCAACAAGGTGGCCTCAAGATAGTCCAAGGGTAAGTGTTCCACATCACTGATCATCTTATGACTTAGACTTAGAAATATCAGAACCTCACTCTCACTGACTTCTATGGGTAGAACAAATCACCCAGATTAACACCAATTCAAGGGGAGGAGAATAACCTTCCTCTAAAGGAGGAGCTTCAATAAATTTACAGACATCTTTAATCTATCACATCATTCAACCATGATTGATTTTCTTAAACACTCAGTTCTCTCTAGTGATAAAATTATGTAAATAAATTCTTGGGACCACTCAGAGGAAAACAAACAAAAAACAAAAACAAAAACAAAAACAAATCTGTACTGTACTTCTTCTTTGAGCTTCTTCTTGAATTTCCTTTTGATATAGTTTGAAATTTGAAATCCTCATGAGACTGTGTTCATGCACCAGCCAAAATTCCATGTGGCAGGCTGCAAGCTGTGAAATCCAATGAAGGTTTTCAATGAATTCCCCAAGAGAAGCTGGCTGGCTGAAGTAGAGGTGGAAATTCTCTCTTTTGCCTGCTGGAATCATCACTTCTTTTTGGATGAGATATATCTCATTGTTGAAGGCAATCTTCTCAGTTGATTGTAGATGTAATCAGCCATAGATGCAAACAACTTTCTGATTATTTAAGTCTATGAAATATCTTCTCAGTAACAATCAGGCTAGTTCTTGTTTAACCAAACAATTGGACACCATTACATGGCCAAGTTGACACATGAACCTAACCTTCACACCCACCAAGCACCTGACCCAGATAGACAATCAAGTTCCTAGTTCATTACATTTGACCCAATACAAAATAAAGTCCACCTGTCCTAACCTCCTCTCCCATATAAGTTAGACTAATGCCTGACCAATCATAAGGAGTGAAGTGAAATGATTTACCATCCCAGAAGATTGAAGCTACTTCTGTTTTCACACTTGCTCAGGCTTACTTTCTGCAGCAAAATGTTTGGCACCCTGCATAAAATATTGCAATTTGCAAATTTGACCCTGATTTGCCTTTTGACAAGTTTGGAGACACCACCAAGACATAGAAGTTGCCCCTCTGGGGCTGCAGGCTCTGGCGACTAAACAGGCAAAGTGCCCATAACAGATTTCCTGTAGCTCCTGTTTTTTTTTTTAAAGATTTATTTATTTTATTACATATCTCCCCTCCCCCCACTGTGGCAATGCACCGAGACTGGTCACTGCACAGGCACGGCTTTCCCCACTTGTGGGTGGCTTCTGCTTCCATTCATGGCTGGCTCTCAGTTCATGGGTGGCTGGCTGCACTGTAGCTCCTGTTTGGCACCTGAGACTCTGCATTCCCAAAGTAAACTCCTATATTTGAACTCCATGGTTTGCCTCAAGTTCAGTTGCTTTTAACTTGGGACTTTGTTTAGGTTTAGTGGTTTTGGTTCTGTCACCAGACCATCCATTTGGTTTAACTTTATGTTATGGAGAAAGGTTATGGTCACCCCTTCCCAGTACAATTCTGGGAAATGTCTCCAATTTCTGCAAAAGTTATGCTTGATAAATAAGAATAGAATAGTCAGAAACTGTCCCTACCTGCACCTAGTTGCAAATATCTGATTATGAACATTTGGAGCTTGTTTGGCTTGCCTGGTTGCCAGGACAACGTGAGTCAAACACAACCACAAAGAATAGTCCTTTGTCTAAAACTTGGTTTCAGTTCTTGCAAAAAGAGTATAAAAAAATAGCTAAAACCTTGCTTCAGGGCTCTCACTTTTGAAAAGGTGACAAGCCCAGCTGCTTGAATAAATGGTTCTCAAAACCAAATGGGAGCTGAGTTTTATTCTGAATAGTTACTCACATAACATTTGGAGGCTCCAGTGAGAAAGGAGCTGGCTCCACCCAGGACTCCTAGGGGAAGGCCTCTGAGAGATGTTCCTCAGCCCCAGGATTGCCTGGCTGTGAGCCAGAATTCCTGGACAGTTAGGCCCAGTGAACCACCTATTCTGTTCTGGTCAGGTAAGACTGGATCCACCTGGGACTGTCAGACAGCCAGATGTGGCATATCGTCCACAGTCAAGGTTGGAGGTGAGGCATCACTCTGACTTTTATGGGAACCTCTGGGGTCATTTTACTGGTTTTTGTGTTGGCATCTGTAGTGTGTCTTGTCTGTTAAGTGTTGGTCTTCTCATGAGTCTGCTTGGCACAATGGTTCAGTCCGAGTCATGTAACCTAAGCCCCCTGGATTGTTTTCTTAAAAATTTTCAGGAAATGAAAAATGCAGCCACTGGCTATGGTGCAAAAGTCAACCCCAGGACACTGCGCACTCTGTGTGAATTTGAGTGGCTGACTTTTGGGGTGGGGTGGCCTTCAGAAGGGACTACTAACAGACAAGTTATTTCTGCAGTTCAGAAAATTGTATATGATGTCCCACACCCAGATTAGATGCCTTATATTGGCTCATGGTTAGAACTTGTGATCACCAGGCCAAAGAAATTAAAATCTTGCCTTTCAGGCTGTCACCTGGAGGACTGTCTGGGTAGTCCCCATCCAGTCCTGCCAGTTAAGGCTGATAAAACCCAAGAAGAAAGTTCTGCAGGATGATGCAGGAGACCCCCTTTTGGATACTCCTCCTTACTGACACCCTGGCCCTCTGCTCCAACTGGTCCTTCTAGTAACCCTCCTCTAATTTTTCCCCCACATATGTGCCATGGCACTAATTATCAGTCACTGGGTAATGAGTTGGAGTCAGACAGTCTGGACCCCTCCTCCCACTCTGACAGGCAGGCTTTGGACCAGGGCCAGATGGCCAAACCTTTATGATTTATACTCCCTTCTCATCCACTGACCTGTATAATTGGAAACAGCAGAATCCCTCCTTTCCTGATATACTATAGGGATTAATCTCTCTCCTTGAGATTGTTTTCTTTATCCACAATCCCACTTGGGATGACTGTCAGCAGCTTCTACAGGCTTTATTAACTTCTGAAGATTGGGAGAGAATTCATCAGGAGGCAGTCAAGACCATCTTTGGTTGAGATGGCCAGCTGACCACCGGCATCCACCGTATAGAGGTCGTCTTCCCCACAGATCGGCCTAACTAGGATTATAATGATGACCAAGGTAAGGAGCCCTCAAGTGGTTTTGCCAGACTCTGTTAAGCAGCCTCTGAGCCACAGCCCAAAAGCCAACTAATCTCTCTAAGGTAACAGAAACAACCCAGGGTTCAGATGAGTCACTGTCAGCCTTTCTAGAAAGACTGATGGAGGTTTATAAACAATATACTCCCATAAACCCAAAAGCTCCTGAAAATAGATGGGCTGTGAATATTGCCTTTGTATCCCAATCGGCCCTGGACATCCATCATAAATTGCAAAACTTGGAGAGATTTGAAGGGAAACTCCTCTCAGAATTAATAAAGGTGGCTCAGAAAGTCTACAATCTAGCTACTAACAGCCAATTAATCTTTGCCTTTGAAGACCCAAGGCCAGGAAAAGGAGGGCAGTTAACCAACAGCCCTCCAAGCCACTGGCTCTCTAACACCTGCATTACTCAATATCAGATCCTCCTCCTAAAACCACCTGTGGTAACTTTCTCCAAAACAGAAACACTCAACCCAGTCACCCTTCTCCCAGATCTGGGACAAGCCCTGCATCAGCATGACTGTGAGGAAATTTCAGAAAGCCTGATGGGGTTATGACCGGACCTCACAGACATACCACTTAAGACAGCTGAACACACTCTGTATGTGGATGGGAGCAACTTCATTACCAATGGAATCAGGTATGCCAGGGCTGTGGTGGTGGAACCTCCCTGAATCATTTGGGCACAAGCTTTAAGGCATGGGACTTCAGCCCAAAAGCTTGAACTAATTGTCCTAACACAAGCCCTGAGATGGGCAGAAAACAAAACCATCAACATCTTCATGGACAATCGGTATGCTCTCACCATGGCTCAATTCCATGGCAAACTCTACCAAGAAAGGGGAATACTGACATCTAGTGACAGAAATATTAAGAATGTGACTGCTCAGTCAGGCCAGAAACCTGCCTACACTCTGCCTGCAATCCTAGAGCACACCCTAGAACCCCCACATTACACCGCTGAGGAGATGGAATTTGCCAAAAGCTTAAAAGCTGAAGTTAAGGAGAATGGTAGACTAACTCTACTGGACAGGAGAATTTATCTTCCAAAGCCAGTGGGGAGACAACTAATTAGAAGGATTCATGGAAGTACACACATGGGGGGCACCTAAACTTGCTGAGTTGGTAATTAGACACTTCTATTGAGACCTGCACACTGCCTGTAAAAGTGTTGTCACCCAATGCATCACCTGTGCCCAAGTAAATGCAAGAGGTGGTGGAAAGCTAACCCTGGGCAGTCGACTAAGGGGGCAGAACCTGGAGAATATGGGAAAATTGACTTTACCAGAATAAAACCTGGAAAATTGGGGTATAATTATCTATTAGTGCTAGTAGATACATTCTCCAGATGGGTGGAAATGTTCCCCAGAAAAGGGGAAACAGCAGCTATAGTAGTGAAGAAACTTATCACAAAAATTGTTCCAAAGTTCGGGCTGCCATTAGGGATAGGGTCGGATAATGGACCCTCCTTCATAGTGAAGGTGACTCACCAATTGGCAGGCACCCTGGGCATAAATTGAAAATTACACTGTGCATTTCAGCCCCAAAGTTCGGGACAAGTAGAGAGAATGAACCGTACTCTAAAAGAGAGTTTAACTAAGTTGCTTCTGAAGTCTGGTGAGAACTGGGTGAGCCTCCTTCTGTTTGCCTTGTTAAAGGCATGGTGCACTCCATATGTGCAAGGTATTACCCCTTAAAACACCCTTTTTGGAAGGCCTCCACCACTGTTACCTAAATTAGGAGCTGGAAAACTAATTAAAATAGACAATCATTATTTACTCTCTTCTTTGCAGGCTCTTGATTGAGTCCAAAAAAAAAAAGTTCAGAGTGTAGTCCGGGCATCCCAACAAACCAAATACCTTCTAACAGCACTGTTTTACAGGTTCAGCCTGGAGACCTTGTGTGGGTCCATAAATTCCAGGCCTGCACCCTAGAACCAAAGTGGACCGACCCCTACCTGGTTATCCTGACACCTCCCACTGCTGTCAAAATAGCTGGAAAAAAAGCATTGGATAGATGCATCTCACCTAAAACCTGCCCAAACTGATCCTGATCTCACCCAGGCTGAGCCTGATCCCATGATGAGAGGTCGATAGTAGAAAAAACCTTGCACCCTCTCAAGCTAAGATTCAGAAAGGGGCCACCAAAACTCCAAGCTATGTGCCTTTTATTCTTCCTCTCCATAATGAGTTTTGCTGGAACCTGGGAGGAGGTGTCACCCTTCCAGTTAGTTACCTACACTTGGACTGTCATCCAGACTGAAGATGGGTCAATTTTAAACTCCACTGTTTCTACTTCCAAAACTGCTTTTATCCTTTAACTTATGAGAACCCCAAGGCCTGTTTCCATGTTAAATACCCACAACCTCGAAGAGGGCAGATCACCAGTGTGATGGCTAGGCTAATGTGTCAACTCGGCCAGGTAATTGTGCCCAGCTGTTGGGTCCAGCAAGCCTGGGGCTAATTGCATCTGCATCAATCAGCAAGATTGGATGAAGAATGGATGACGCTGTTATCCATTCAGTTGACTGCTTATAAAAGGGAACTGATTTCAACATTCAGAGAGAATTTCCCAGCTTGTCGTT
>PVKH010020474.1:0-14575 GCA_004027955.1 Chaetophractus vellerosus | reverse complement strand
AGATCGCCCTCACATCCTCCTCTTCAGTGTTTGGGTCCCACGACAACCTTGGTTACTAGGTTCTACTACTTAAAATCTTTCCTGAGTGTGAGCACAGCCAGGAGTCTATAGCTTTACTTGGAATTTAAGCCGCCATTTACTTTTCTTTTACCATAGTCAGTGACTTCAATTCTCCCTACAAAAATATCTTTTCCATAACTGCTCTTAAATAGATGAAAGAAAGCAAGGGAAAGAAGACAGGGTGCCCCTGTCCTGGGGCCTTCCAACCACAGATCTGCCTAAAGCCATTTGTTGAGTGTATTATTTTGTAAGCAGACCTCTTAACTTCTCTGGGCCTCAGTCTCTTCATGTGTAAAATGCGAGAAACAAATTAAATGAACTTGGAGGTCACTCACCTTAGAATCTTTGAGAAGCTTCAGTGCATCTTTCAACATTTTCCATCACAGATTCTTTTTACCAGAAACAGAGGGAGAGATTAGAGTCCTATCGTGTATTTCTACAGCAGCCACACAACTGTTACCTTTTTCTTTCTTTAACCTCTTGCAGGCCAATTAGTATCTCAACCATGTCCTATTGTTTTGATAGCAATTACCTGTACCGTGACATCAGCTGCTAATATACTTTTGATGGAGAACAGAGTTATACCGGTTTTTGGGTTATTAACAAAATTGTTTCTAGATAGACCAGTGTCTGTTCAAAGGGGTCCACTCTAAAACAGCATTTAAATAGAAATTTCCCCAAGGTTATATAGCAGAAGAATGATGTGGTCTCGCCACAGCACTGAGAGAGGAGGCACTTCCCAGTATTTAATCAGATTCTCTTTATCAGGTCTTTTCCTTGTTTCTACTTAATCCTCTTCTTGCCTCAAGTTGACACATATGTTAAGCTGTGGCCTATTGGTCTGATCTATTTGGACAACTCATTTCTAATATATAAAGTTGAATATTTGCCTAGCCAGTAAAGACTTTCTGTCTTCTAGAGAGGAATATACCAGTATATATATAGAAGGAAGGGGACCTTTATTGAAGGCTTGTAACCGAAAATGAATAAAAATACTTTTTTAAATTCAGACCCTCAGACTTAGGTTTTCCACAACAGGCCAGTGGGAACCCACTTCAAATGTCGTTCTTACTCTATCCCTTTCTTTTTAGCCAGCTCCTTGTCTTCACCAAGCTCCAGGGACTGCTGCCTGGGATAATTCGGTCATGGGCAATGAAGAGGAAGTAGGGTTCTGGAGTTTCTGTTCACAGAGAAATCTGAATGTTCCATTTAGTCTGTGGACATGCAGTTTTTCTCAGACGATGGAGATCTGCTTCAATTTGCTGTCATTTGACAGTGGTCTCCACTCTACCCTGAGGTGCTAACCTTCCTCCTAAACCCTTTTCCAAACTTAGGTGGCCTTTTTGTCCTTTGGCCACTGCTCACACATCTTCATTGTTCTCTCTTCAAATATTAAATCCCTTATCTTCAGCTAATCAAGTTTTTCTGCTCATCTGCACCAAATTTATGTCCACGTGTTCTGGAGAACACTCTTGTTCTCTTTTTACTTTGGGCTGCTTCCCCAAATTGCTTACCTTTTCAAGCCTGTGCCTCTGTGCTTTTCCTCATTTTGACCTTTCTCCTTTAACACACAACCCTTGGTGGGGAGGGGGTGGTGGTGGGAGCCTTCTTTCTGCAATAACTGCTTTCTGGAGGACTCCATTGATGCTTATCAATCTGCTATTTAATGATGATGGTACTATCATTTCTATGACCCTCTCCATGCAAAATGCTTTTACCTCTATTGTTTTGGCAAGGTTGGTCCTCCTCCTAGCTTGTTCATACAGATTCCTTTACTAGACTCTGAAAGTATTTTATAGGTTAGTTTGCTTACCAAATAGTTAAAAAGAGAGAGTACATCTCTGGAGGACAGTTTTTCTCTGTTTCTTGTTTTGTTTGACCGCTAATAACTACTGACTTGAACATGGCCAATTTCTACAATGAAATGAAGGTTTGATAGCTTTTTTATTTAACTTTATTTTGTACATTTAATAATTGAAAATATAAACAATTAAAAAGTAAACAGATGAGTAAATATATACATTTCTCAATTAAATGTACTGGATACACATAAAAATTTTTTTTGGTGATAGTTTTGCATAAACTACGTCAAAATTTTTGAGTAGATGAAGCACCCTGACGTTTCCCTAAAATACTTGCCTTAGAAAAGAAAAAAGAAATTCAGATTGCTTTAATTTATTTGTTGCCTTCCTTTTATTCATTGTCTTCACATAGTTATTTTTAATGAGCTTAAGGTTCCAGAGTTAAATGGAGACAAACCAACTTTCAACTTGGATCTGTCTCTTGTTGTATGCAAAATGATCGCCTTAAGCAGTTGTCCTTCCTCCTATTTTAAAGAGTCAGGGAAATCCTGTTGAAATATTTGAAGAGCAGCAGATTTGTAGATATCTTTTTTTTAAGTGAGTCTGTATCAAAGATTTATTTAGCTCATTAGTAAGATCCAAGCAGATAGTAAAGCTGGTTCAAGGAAGGTCAGGAAAGACTGGTATATAGTCAATCAAAGAAAAAAATGCTGAAATAAGATTGCTAAGTTAGATACAAAGCTAATAATGTCCTACAGCAACAAAACTGTAACTTTGGGGGTTGTCTTTTTTAACCTTTTATTTTGATATGTTTTAACTTACAGGACAATTACAAAAAAAATGAAAACCTCAAACAGACAACTCCAGTATAACCTTAATCCCCCAGATACCAGATCGACCAATTCTAACTTTTTGCCACATTTGTCATACATTGTCTGTCACAGACTATCAATCCATTTTCGGAACACATGAATATATATAGATATCTTATATATTGACAGCACTAGATGCAGACTTAGGTTTAAAGTATCTGTGATCTGTGGCAAAAACAGGATGCTTTAGGTGAGCCTGATGGTACAGACGCTAAGCTTGTGGCAGGGTGGCTGCTCTCTGACTTTGGTCCCTGTTTCCTCCTTCATCTCCACAATAATTAGAGTTTTTTTGCGGGGTTGTGTCAGGACTCTCTCCTCTTCCGCTTAACACAGCCCCCTGGATCCACAGTTCCCTCCACCCAAACTGAATGGCTCTCCTCCATGGCACACGTTTACAAGGAAACCGAGTGAGTGCCCTGGATCTCCCCCACCGCTCTCCTTTCAACCTTCATCATAATTTTCCAGCCCCATGTAGCTTTCTCTCTGACTTCCAAATGGAAAAATCTGGTTAGTGGGTTTGCTGGCTTAATGTATTCCTTCCTCTCTGGTGACATAAAACAAAGTGAATGCTTTCCATCAGTATCGTTAATTAATAAATGCACAGTGCGTTTTTCTCTTTAATCACATCTTACCTTTGGATAACATTCCACAGTTTACAGCTCAGAGACTTCTGGAGGCACCAGGCTTCCCTTCTTGAGCCCCTGCCTCTTCAAGTGTTGTTTCCACTCTAGCAAAACCCCTCTGATTGTGCTTTTCTGACTTTGCCTATTGGTGTGCTTTATGGGCACCTGGGTGGTGTCTTAGGGACAGATAATACTTTATTTTGTGGGCTTAGATCCTGGCTTGATTCTGCCTTTTCTGAGAGAGCTGTTTCTGTAAAAGGGTTTTGGTGTAAAATGAGAAGCATATACTAATCATGTTCACGATAAACTATTTGTACTTGAATTCATGTGTAGGTACTGACATTTGCTTACTCTGCAGCTGATGTTGATTAATTTTTATATTTTATCTATATAGCAAGCATATGCATATCGTTATTATGAGCCAGGACCTGTTCCAAGAATTTTATGAATAGTAGCTCACTCGATCCTTAACAACCCTATGAAATATAGATACTGGTATCATGATTTTTATTTTGAAATGAGTAAAAATAGAGGCACAAAGAGAATAAGTCATAAGGTGGAGTGTTTGGGGGCGGGGGACTTTTAAAAAGAGAATAAGTAACTTGCTCAAGGTGGTAGAATAAGTGGCAGAGTTGAGATTCAGACTCGGTGTGCTGTTCCCTTAACCGCTGCCCCTTGGCTGTGTGCCTGCACATTGGTCCTGGGTGGCTGGGGGACATTCCAGGGTAAACCTTCACCCATTCTCTTTGCCTGTGAAGAGCACTCTACACCAGAGATTGGGACATGCCATAAAAACATGACCCCAGGCACAGGAGCTGTTGGCATGGGCATTGACCCTTCTTGGGCCTGGAAGCAAATGTCTCAGCCCCTCGTCTGACCGTACTCAAACTATCGGAAGGCCTATAGAACTGGATTCCAGAGACGGGACTTTGTCAAGTGCCAGAAGCCACACACAGCGCGTACCCAAGGCTTGATAGTCTGACATTGTCAGGGTGGCAGGTGCCAGGACAGCAGTAGCACAGGTGAAGTCCTAACAGGCCGATGTCACCGATTCTTCTGTCTTCAATCCACCCAGTTGTTTAGCTCCTGACCCCTGAATGGGAGTGACGGCAGGACTTGCTGTTGCAGGTGAGACAAGGCAGTGCCAGTAGTGCACCTCAGCATAGGGCCCAAATCCGTCCTGCCTCTTGTCGTTGTATGCCAGCACCTTTCTTGCCTCTCTTGTCTTCCTCTGCCTCTTCCTTTCTTCACTCTCCTTCCCCTGTTAAGTACTGTAGAGGGTGGTGGGGATAAATGACAGAGCCAGGGCTGGCAATTGGTAAGATGACTGCAGAAGGGAAAGGATCTTTTGTAGCCATCCCTTGTTTTTCCTCCTTCTCCTCGCCTTCAGGCAGGGGGTGTGGAGCCTCCGCAGGATGGATGGCCTGCTTGCTGACAGCCGGCTTAGCCAACCGTTCAGTCCACGGGCTGCCAGAGTCTGAACAGATTTCAGGGGCCTTGTGGCTGTATGACTTAACCCAAGGTTTGAAATAATAGGAAAGATTTACTATTTTTTCATGTACTTACTGAGCAGCTCCTAAGGGCTGTGATTTCTACACCGTAAGGTAGATAGTGTTGTCTCCATGTTACAGTTGAGGAAACAGATGTTAAGTAACTAGACAAAGGCTACAAAGGAGTACGGTCGTGATTTGACCCAGACCTGTCTGTCCTGAACCACACCGGGAGCCCCGTGTGGAGCACCTGCCCTGGGGAGGAAACCCAGATCAGCCAGGATGATTTCCTGAGAGAAGTGGGGAGACGAGCATTTTCAGGAGGGCGAAGGAATAAAGGACACTGGTATTTCTGTCTCTTTATTGGGAAATAACCTCGTTAGGTTTATTTTTTTAAATGACAGTAGCACAAGTTCAATCTCAAAGACAATTATAATCATCCTATTAGCAACCTTCTAGGCAACAGACAAGTGGTTGTATTGCCAGGGACAGATTGAAGCCATTAAGTTTGATATGGATGATATTTGTGAGAAGTTCTGACTTCAGAGAAATGAGAGTAAAATAATGAGATGTGTTAATTTTAGAAAGTGAAAACATGCCCCATAAGGAAATGATTATAATACTTAATGACCCCCGTTGTTGTACTCACAATAGCAGAGACAGAAGTATTTAACAACTAAGTGATAGTTGGAGCACGTTAATTTTCTACCTGGGAAACTGTTTAGCCAACAATGCCACCTGCCTTTCTTACCCCCTCTCCTCCCCACTGGAAGCTACTTGCTTTTGCTAAATATAAACAACTAAGGGGGAAAAGTCATTCTAATACAAATCCCTTTCCCTTTCACACCCTTCCCCCATTAGACATTAAAGGTGATAATTGCTTGAAATACTGGGAGAAAGTAATTTGTATTGGTAAAGCTCTGGTGAACTTCAAAGGATTGTGTTCTCTAAGTGACTTCTTTTTAATTATGGGGCTGGGCAGATGTGTATTTTTGTGGACCTGCTGTACCTGCCCGCCCCACCCCTCCTGCCCAAGAGCTTGGGAATTGATGATAGAAAATAACTTGTCTGGATTAAAAAAAAAAAATCTATATGTAGACAACGGGAAGCTATGTCTTAATATTCAGGAATGTTTTGGCTTCTGTTTTCTACATCAAAATTTATACTAGACGTGAGTAGTGAAACCTAATGCTTATTGGCCACCAATCCAAGCACTTCACATACGTTTATTTTTGTTTAACCCTTACATAGTACCTGCTGTGTGCCAGGCACTATTCTAAGTGGTTAGCAAATATTAACACATGTACTCCTTCTGCAGTCCTTCATGGGTGCACATGTTCTTATTCCTACTTTAAAAACGTAGAAAGTGGGGCACCTGGAGGTCCAGTGACATGCCGGAGGTTACCCAGCTGATAAGTGGCAAAGTGATGATATTCAAACCCAGGCAGTCTGGCTTAATCACCTTACTGCATTGGAAGACAACTTGTCCTGTTTTCATTTTTGGAGGTGGTTCTAGATGATTACAGCCTTCAGCAAGTCAAAAGCATTTAGCTTTCCAGTTATAATTGAAACAAATTGAGCCCCGAGGAAGTGCTCAGGCTAAAACACTAAGGCGTCATAGTTGAACATAGCCTTACAAGGAATGGATTTTTCTTCTTTCCTCGGATTTAATTAGCTCTTCTACACAGGTGCTAACTCAAATATGCCTAAAGAGTGCATGCCCAGAGCAGATAAGTAGCTTCTAGCAGATGTAATAAATTATCCTTTGTCTGCCAATCTCCTTTGTTATCAAAACTACATCCCTAGGTAGAAATGTAAGTTCTTACACATCAAAGTTTGCATGCTAAGCTGGGGACACAGGAGAGCCGTATTGAATTTGTGCCTGGTCTGGATCCAGTCCTGAATTCCTGATTACAGATGGAGAATGAAAAACACACATAAGTCAGTTCTAATTATTTGTAAGGTCTTCATTCTAGATTCTTTTAAATATAATTAGAGGGTTGGAGTAGGAGTGCTAGAGAGGGGAGAGAGAAACTTGCAGCTCAACAGGACAGGCTTGTTTGCTTTTTATCTATTTGTTTTAAAACTAATATTTAGCTGTTCATCCTATCCAGTGTAACTGTAACTTATAAATAAGGAAATTGAGGAGTTGGTGATTTGAATTGCTTTCATGGGTGATCCCTGTTTGACACATGGAGAAGATCTGGTAACCTGTGCAAATGAGATACCTTTCCAGCCTCCTGAACTGCTGGTGGTGTGGCTACTCTTATTTTGATGGAAGTGTCTCAAGTTCCAAGACCATTGGATACCTCCACATTTTACTGTAATTTATTGTACACATTCAGAAGAAAAACACCAACTTTTATCCATGCCATTGCTTTAATTTGGATAAGAAAAACCAAGTCCAGAAAAACATGGTTAGTGCTGCACCTCTGAACCAGGTCAGGTTGCAAGGAGAAAGGGTATATTATGAGTGAGTCAAATCTAAAAGAAGCTGAAAGTAAGAAAGAGGCGCTATAATAAACTGATTGCAGATAAGATGACGATAAACCAAGACCTTTTCATTACCAGCAAAATGTTTTGGCTTGTTACAAAACAGTCATCTCTTGCAAAGCACCTGAAGGTTGATGTGGAAAATCTGAGCAATTTAGAGAGGAAACCTCAAATTTGAAGCACAAAGCCATATACCGAGGTTGAGGTCCCTTGCAGCTTTACATCTTTCACAATGATTGAATAGATGGTTGGGTCCCATCAAAACTTCCATCTCTTGAATAAAAGGGAAGATGAGTTTCACTACATGGCTTTGCTTTACCCGTTTCCCTGACCAAAGAACCTGCCCCTTTTGAGCCAGCTCTTATCACTGTGGGTAACTGGCTCTGAATTGTCAGAGCTGTGCTTTCTGGGTAATCCTGGCTCCCACTGTAAGATTTGCATGAAGTAATTGTCCCCGTAAGTTAGGTACTGTACTAGGTTTTCTATATCTTGTTATTTTTCTTATCAGTAACAGGGAGGCAGCAGGGTAGGGGGTGAGGAGTGAAACTGGACTATTGGATTCCATGATAGAGAATATAACATCCTATTATTTTCTTTCAGTAGACCTAAAACTGTCTCAGAATGTGTGTGTGTGTTTGTATGTGGTAGTAATTACTTGACAGCAGCATAAGGAAAATTGTATGAAAAACCATAAATTCACATGAGTCTGAATTCAGTGGCTATCCAAAATAAAATTCAAATACATAATTTGTTCTCTACACAGGAAAGTTCAGCCAGCAATAAAAAATTTTCCCTTTTTAAATTATAAAGATAATGCATGATATTCCTGGTAAAGATTTTGGAAAATACATAAAAGCGAAAGATGTTAACATTGAGGTTAACGTTTCAGTGCAAGTATTTCCATTTTTTTCCAATTTGTAGGTGTTATACGAAATTTCACTTATTCTAGAACTAGAGCTGCCAAATCTGTGTGATCTTTAAAAAAACAAAAACAACAACAAAAACACTTTCCCTCTCTGTGTGCTTATATAGTCCATCGTGTTTGCCTGCAGAGGTTATTGACCTTAGCCCATCTTCCAAAGCACGAATGTGTGCATTGACACAGTATAAAAATGGTGAAAATCCATAACGAGGGACAGGGAAAGTGGACTGTTTAGAGGTCCAGTCAGCCTTTCAACCAAGATCAGTGGTCTTTTTATCTTAAGAGGCATATGAGGTATGGAGTGTTTTGTATTTTCCAATCAGGCTCAAATTACCAGCTCACTGTTGGACTCTGGGTGACACACAGTTTGTGTCTGATCTGCCACCTGATTTGTACTCAATCCTCTGTCATTACCCACTGTTCATCTTATCTTCCACCTCCACTCAGATAGGTTTTCCCTTTGTAAGCACTCATAGAATCAAAAGAAACATAAATATATGTAAACTTCCCTTCCTAGTGAGTTTTTTTAAATTAAATAAGTTGTAGGTTTACAGAAAAATCATTCATAAAATTCAGGGCTCCTATATTCCATCCTATTATTAACACCTTGTATTGGTGTAGTATATTTGTTACAATTGATAGAAGCACATTTTTACAATTGTACTGTTAACTTGTACTCCCTGGTTTAATTTAGGGTTCACTTTCTGTATGGTGTAGTTTCATGGATTATTTTTTCAATAATTTTATTCTAGTAGCATATATACAACCTAACATTTCTCCTTTTTAAGCATAGTCAAACATTTAATTCAATGCTGTTAATTATTTTCAGTGTTGAGCTACCATCACCACCATCCAATATCAGAATATTTCCATCATCCCAAAGAGAAACTCTGAACATTTTAAGCCTTAACTCCCTATTCCCCAACCCACCTGATCCCGTGAAAACCTGTATTCTAGATTCTGACTCTGTGAGTTTGCTTATTCTAATTATTTTATATCAGTGAGCTCATACAATATTTGTCCTTTTGTGTCTGGCTTATTTCACACAGCATGATGTCTTCAAGGTTCATCTATGTTAATGCATGTATCAGAACTTCATTCCTTTTTACTGCTGGCTAATATTTCATTGTATGTATATACTACATTTTGTTTATCCATTCATTGGTTGATGGATACTAAGGTTGCTTCCACCTTTTGGCAGTTGTGTACAGTGCCGCTATGAACATCTGTGTGCTAACTAGCATCTGTTCGAGTCCCTGCTTTCAACTTTTGGGGGTATATATAAAGAAGTGAGATTGTCAGGTCATATGGTAATTTGATACTGAATTTTCTGAGGAACCACCAAACTGTCCTCCACTGCAGCTGCACCATTTTACATCCTCAGCAATGAAAAGGTGTTCCTATTTCTCTGCATCCTCTGCTTTCTGTTTTTGTTTTTTTTTAATAGTAGCCGCTCTAGGGGGTATGAAATGGTATCTCATTATGGCTGTGATTTGCATTTCTCTATTGGCTAATGATAAATATCTTTTCATGTACTTTTTTTGATTGGGTTTGCATTGAATCTGTAAATTGCTTTGGGTGCAGTTGACATCTTAACAATATGTCGTCTTCTAATCTATGAACAAAGAATGCCTTTCCATTTATTTAGGTCTTCCTTGATTTCTTTTATCAATGTTTTATAATTTTCCATGTACAAGTCCATTATATCCTTGGTTAGATTTATTTCTAAATATTGGATTCTTTTAGTTTCTATTGTAAATGGATTTTTTTCTTGATTTCTTCTTTCTATTGTTTGACTAATGTATAGAAACAATGCTGATATTTGGATGTTAATCTTGTGCCCTGCCACTTTTTGCTCTAGCAGCTTTGTTGTTGATGCTTCAAGATTTTCTGTACATAGATTTTCCCTACAAATTGGGAAAGTTTATTTCTTCCTTTCCAATATGGGTGCTTTTATTTCTTTTTCTTGCCTAATTCCTCTGGCTAGAATTTCCAGTACAATGTTGAATAAAGCACTGGTGGGTGACAGTGGGCATCCTTGCCTCATTTCTGATCTTAGAGGGAAATCTTTCAGTGTTTCACCATTAAGTGCAATGTTAGCTGTGGGTTTTTCATATATGCTTTTTATCATGTTGAGGAAGTTTCCTATGTTTCTGGTTTTCTAAGTGTCTTTTATCAAGAAGGAGTGTTTGGGAACCAGCTGTGGCTCAATTGGTAGGGCTCTGGTTTACCACATGGGAGGCCCTGGTTCAGTTCCCGGGGCCTCCTGGAGAAGGCAAGCCGCCTCAAGAAGGTAAGCCACCGCGAAGCAGGCAAGCCGCCACGAAGCAGGCAAAGCCGCCATGAAGCACAAAGCAAATGAACACAGCGAGAACAAGCAGCAAGGGGGCGATATATAAATAAATAAAGATAAATCTTAAAAAAAAAAAGAGTGTTTGATTTTGCCAAATGCCTTTTCTGCATCAATTGAGATGATAATATTTTTTTCCCTTCATTCTGTTAATGTGGCATACTACATTAATTGATTTTCTTATGTTGAATCACCCTTGCATACCTGGGATAAATACCACTATACAATCATATTGTGTAATTATCTTAATTTGCTGTTGGATTTAGTTTACCAGTGTTTTGTTGAGGATTTTTGCATGTATATTTATGAGAGACATTGGTCTGTAATTTTCTTTTCTTGCGGTGTCTTTATCTGGCTTGGTATGAGGGTGATGTTGACCTCATAGAATGAATTAAAGAGTATTTCCTTCTCTTCAATTTTTGGAAGAGTTTGAGCAGGACTGATGTTAACTTTTCTTGGAATGTTTGATAAAATTCACCTGTGAGAACATCTGGTCCTGGGCTTTTCTTACTTGAGAGGTTTTTGATGACTGATTCAAACTCTTTACTAATAATTGGTTTGGTGAGATCTTCTATTTCTTCTTGAGTCAGAGTAGGTAGTTTGTGTGTATCTAAGAATTTGTCCATTTCATCTAGGTTATCTAATTTATTGGCATACAGTTGTTCACAGTATCAACTTACAGTCCTTTTTATTTCTATGGGGTCGGTAGTAATGTTCCCTGTTTCATTTCTGACTTTAGTTATTTATATCCTCTCTCTTCTTTTCTTTTTCAGTATAGCTAAAGGCTTGTCAATTTTATTGCTGTTTTCAAATAACCAACTTTTGTTTTTGTGGATTCTAACTATTGGTAGTTTTTATTTTCTCTTTTGTTTATCTCTGCTCTAATCTTTGTTATTTCCCTTTTCTGCTTGCTTTGGGTTTAGTTTGCTCTTCTTTTTCTAGTTCTTCCTGTTTTGAGGTTAGGTGTCTGTTTTGCAATCTTTTTTAAAGGAAGCATTTTTTTTCCATATAATTTTTTTTCTTTATTTTTAAAGGCGCTTTAGATTACATACATGTTACATCAAAAATATAGGGGATTCCCATATACCCCACTCCTTCCCCCTCTCCCACTTCCCCCATTAACAGCATCTTTCATTGTGTGCTTCATTTGTTACAATTGATGAACATATTGAAGCATTGCTACTAACCATAGTCTGTAGTTATGTTTTACACTTTGTACTGTACAAATTTATAGGTTTTGACAAAATGTGTAATGGCTGGTATCCATCATGGTAATATCACACAGAATGATTCCAATGTCTCAGAAATGCTCCATGTTACACCTATTGTTCCCTCTCCCTCCCCTCATATCCAATGATGACCACTGTCTTTATATCAGTATTAAAAGTTCTTCCATTACTAGAATAATAATAAATCTACTTTAGTCCATAGGTGCATTCCCCTCTTATGTTTGTTCATTCCTCTATCTTAGGATTTTTCGAATGGTGATACCCACTCTCCTTCCAATTGAGAGGGGGCTTAGATCCCATGGGGCAGATGGGTGGAACTGAGTTGCTCACAGTTGAAGATACTCTCTGCTTCTTGGGTTGGGCATTGTCCATCATCCTTTTGTTAGTTGTCCTGGGTGAGTCTGATGAACTGGAGAGTAGATGTTGGCTGCAACTCTGCTGAGATTCAGGGCTCAGCCAGCATATGAACAGGTGGAAGATTCAAGTCTCTGGGACATATATTTAATGGGTGCAGTGCTCATTATAGGTTCAAATAAACGGGGCAGAAGAACCGTGTATAGGAAAATTATGAGTCTAACTCTGATACATTGGGGGAGATAGGTTATCATATATTGCAAGGTAAGGCCCACTGATGGGGTGCCTATTTCCTGGGGTTGTCTGCCTTGCCTATAGTGTCTAGCTGTCTCTAGAGCCCCCAGGAGGATCCCTATTTGAGGCACTGTTTACTGTGGCAGATAGATCCTCCTGAGAAGTGGTAAGAATAACCTTTGGAATGACCTTCTGACTCACTTTGAAATCTCTTAGCCACAAAAACTCATTTGCATTTACTATTTCCCCCGTTTGGTTTAGGTCTTTCTCCAAATGCGTCGTTAGTTGGCGCTTGGTATGAATACCTCGGTGCCAGGGAGGCTCATCCCTGGGAGTCATGTCCCTATGTTGGGGGGCAGGCAATGAATTTATATGCTGAGTTTGGCTTAGAGAGAGGCCACATTTGAGCAACAAGGTGGCCCTCAGGAGGTATTTTCCAGGCAAGGGTTTGATTTCACAAGAAAAGGTTAATAAGTACAAGCATCAGTATCAACGACCTGGCACAATGGTCTGCCCTTAAAGGAAGCACTTAGAGCCACAAATTTCCCTCTCAGTACTGCCTTTCCTGCATCCCATAAGTTTTGATATGTTGTGGTTTCATTTTCATTTGCCTCAAGACATTTCCTGATTTTTCTTGTGATTTCCTCTTTAACCCATTGGTTGTTTCAGTACATTTTAAAATTTCCACATATTAGTGAATTTTCCATTTCTCCCTCTGTTATTGAATTCTAGCTTAATCTCATTGTGGTTGGAGTTGATACATTGTATTATTTCAATATATTTGAATTTATTGACTTGTTTTATGACCTAAGATATGGTCTAGAGAATGAGCCATGTCTATTCAAGAAGAATGTGCCTTCTATTATTTGGTGAAATCTCCCATATATATGTCTCTTAGGTGTAGCTGGTTTAAGATATTGTTCAAGTCTTGTATTTCCTAACTGATAACCTGTCTAGGTATTCTATCCATTATTGAAAGTGGTATATTAAAGTCTCCTATTATTAATATGGAAGCATCTATTTCTCCCTTGAAATTTGTTGTATTTGCTTCATATATTTTGGGGCTCTGCTGTAAGGTGCTTATGTATTTGTAATTATGTCTTGTTTAATTTGTCCCTTCATCAGTATATAATGACTGTCTTTGTCCCTTATAACTGCTTTTTACTTAAAAGTCTATTTTATCTGATTTTAACATAGCTAACCCATCTCTCTTTTGATTACTACTTGCATGGCATGTTCCATCCTTTCACTTTCAACCTGCTAATGTCTTTGAATTTAAGATGTCTCTTTTAAACAGAATATAGTTTTGTTATTCTTTTACATTTAAAATCACTACTGCTAATGCAGGACTTTCTTCTTCCATTTTGCTATTTACTGTTTGTAAGTCATATCTTTTTGTCCCTCAATGTCAATGCCTATTCTCACATTTATTTGATTTTTTTGTATTGTACCATATTGAATACTTGCTTGTTTTTTACCTGGCTATATATTTCATATATTTTCCTTGTGCTTAACCCTTGTGGGGGTTAAAATTTAACATTCTAGATATATAACAACCATATTTGACTAGATACCAGCTTGATTTCAATAGCATATGCATACACGGTTCCTATACCCCTCCATTTCACCAACTTTTTTTTGTTCTTTTTTCAAATTGAATCTCTGTGTATTGTATGTCCAAAACCATATATTTGTCATTACTTTTTATACATTTACATTTCAGCACCTGTAGGAAGTGAAGTTACTTTCCAAAAAATATAATACAGTAATACTTGCACTCATAATTACTCAAATGGTTACCTTTACCAGAGGTCTGTATTTCTTTATGCTGCTTTAAACCACTGTCTAATGTCCTTTCCTTTCAGTCTAAAAAACTGTTTATCAGTGCCTCTAGGGCAGGTCTAGTGGTGATGAACCTCCTCAGCTTTTGTTTATCTGGAAATATCTTAATCTCTGCCTTATTTTTGAAAGAAAGTCTCATCAGATATAAAATTCTTTTTTTTTAAGATGTATTTTTTATTTATTATATATCCCTTCCTTTCTGCTTGTTCTTGCTGTGTTCATTTTTGTGTTCTTCTGTGTCTGCTTGTCTCCCCACTCTGCAGCAACCCGCCGAGTCAGCTCAGTGTGCGGCAGCCTGCCTGCT
>PVKH010020473.1:0-14574 GCA_004027955.1 Chaetophractus vellerosus | reverse complement strand
AACGTCATTTTAGTACAGTACAAAGCTGTGAAGGAGACGAAGGTGAAAGAGCTGAAGAGGGCTAAGACGGTGCTCACGGTCATTAAATGGAAAGGGGAGAAATCCAAGTATCCACAGGGCAGGTTCTGGAAGCAGCTGCAGGTGGCCATGCCAGTGAAGAAAAGTACCAGGTGGTCTAGTAGTAATGAGCAAGGCCTCTCCTATTCATCCCTAAAAAATGTGTGACAGGAGCAGTGATAAGGGGGGGAAAGCACCAAGACTACTCCAGGAAGAAAGACTTTTGCTTTCTCTTATTCCAGTATTATTGTTTCATGGGCAGAAAAAAACATTCTGTCCTAGCTTCCCGATAGGGATGCATTCAGGGTGACTGTATGACTGGCTGTTCTGCTTCCTCAGGCAATACTAAGATTTAGAATAATATTGTCACCAGTCTGTCACCACCAGTCTCTGATGTCTATGTTCTTTGCTGACAAGGACTTGTTGGATGTCAATTTCCCCGTCTACATCCTCCATCCCTTTCCTATATACCTCTATTTCTCTTATTTCATCTTAACATTATGGGGCAGCCTTTTTCCATGAATTTAATGACCCCTTAAAAATAAGTCATCTATTAACCAGGGTCATTATGAATTTTCTTTTACTCATCCATTAAAATGATAATCAGGTCCTAGATTTACTTTAGTTCATGCTAATGAGCTCTTTGGCTCATTCTGCTGTACAACATACATACCGCCACAGCAAGGCTGGCATCCACTTAGGACGATACAAAGCAGTCTAGCTGAAAATGTTCCTTATAATTGATTTTAAAGTGTGTGCCTGCATTTTCTCCTATTATACCACTCTTGCCCTCCAACTCAGGTAATTGATGTCATACATATACACTTGAAAAATATATCATAATTTTTGTTTTTATTACAGTGAACTCCTGATTATCTGTAGGTTGACCCATATTTATCATGCCGTCCTCCTACCCACTGTACCTTGTAGCCAGTGTTGAGCATTTGAAGATGGCTCCACACTTGGTTCAGGCTAAAAGGAAACTTCTAATGGTGCTAAAAGAGAGAGAGATAACAGGAAAATGCTTTTAGGGCATTTTCTGACCTGTGAGAAAAGCATTGGATGGGTGTTTGGCAATTTGTCTTTTAATCCCACCCTTGCTAAAGTGGAATACTGGAAAGGTTATTTCTACTCACTTTTTTCTGTCTCTCTGGAGTAAAGTGTGGAGGTTAAACTCAGTGACCTTAAAAACTGCTTTTAGCATTAATGTTCTAGGAGAATTAATGGAACTCCCAGTATATTCTGTATTATCTTCATTGGGACAGTTAGTACACTTCCTGCAAACAAGTCATTCTGAACAGCCACTACAAATGAAACTTGTTTTTGTTTAAGTAAAATTTTATTGTTCATGAGACTAGGAATAGTGAAAACGAAGTCCAGAGTTTACAGTTTTGAATCTCTATTTTACATACAGATATTGTAAATATATATATACACACATGAATCATATATATATGTATGTGTGTTTATATATATATACATATATATGAATATTACTTTAAATAGCCATCAACATAATATTACAAACCACTGGAAGTCTTGTCCAGTTTTTAATTTATGTTTTTGCTGTGATGCACTTGTGTCAGTATTTTATGTATATTAATATTATATGTGAATTCACAGCTCACAGAGTGGTACATGTCATTAGTGCTTGCCTTCCCTAAGTTAATATAAATAACTGACATCCCTAAGTTAATATAAATAAATGCAGCTAATCTGGGTGCAGTGCAACTTATTGCATATAGAGCTTCCATGGTCACTACTAAGTAGTGGCCAGCCATCTGGTATTAATTGATTACCTACTACATTTAGAAAGTAAGCCATGTTAGTCTCAATTCTCAACTGCTGGAGAGATAACTCTCTATTTTGACTGGTGAGTAATAAAGAAAGGGAAATAAAATACTTATTAATGAGTCTGGGTATCCTATGAAGCACCATAATTCATAATTTAAGGCACCTTACCCAAGTAGCACATGAATGTTGATAAGCAATTCTGAAAATATTTCCTCCATTTAAGTATCTTTCAACAGTATTAAAGTCCACTATAAATCATTTCTCTATAGAGGAGTTATTGATTATTTTAAATTGAAAAAGCTTCATCTCTGAATTCTTGACTATAAAACTATTGTATAGAATTACTCCTAGATCTAACTTTTTTATACTTATTAATGCTTTTCTTTGTTACAAACCACATATGACTCCCTCTGTTAATATTTCACTTCACGAGACCAGCAGACACCTGACTCTAGATAAGCTTTGAATACCAATTCTTGCATGAGTTCTAGGTAAGTGAGGGATACTCTTAGCACCAGTGGGCCTGTCTCTTGCCAATGCTGCATCCTTTTTGCACTTTCAGGTTCCATATTTATCTCAGTTTCTATTGGGTACCCCTAGAAACTCCCTGATATATATTTTTTTCCTATTTATATTCCTGTCTTTGGTACTGAACTTTTCCAAATGCTGAAATCTAAAGCATCTCAAATCTAAGTGATATGTATCAGCCTAAGAGAATTTTGTTTCAAGATTTTTTTGTTCATTTGTTTCTGTGATGTCCCAGAAGAGGCCCAATACAGAATATTTGAAAGAGATGAGGAAACATAATTTTAACTTAGAAAGTGAGTACAATCATGTCTCTAATGTTAACAGAAGTAATGGTTTTAGATATATGGTCAAAGGACCTTCTATACCCAGCTTCACAAAGAACTGTGATATATGAAGTGTGTAATTTTCACATTTATATGACATTTATTTAAATCTCTTCTTTGTTGTAACTCAGATGATTCCCAAGGATTCTTATAGAAAAAGACACTCCATTGTATTGGGAAACAAAAGCACCACTCTACTTATCAATTATCATTTCCTTTCCATAAATTTTAATATTTTAAGATTACCTTTTTATTTTATTCATGTACTTTTGTATTTTCCGTTTTTCATTTGATTTGTAAATTTGCTTGTTTTTTAAATAAACCATTTATTTTCAGCTTTGAATTTTATTTTGTGCATGTGTTTTATGTCTTTATTTTCATGTTTAAGCATAAGAAGTGAGGATAAAAGGAATTATCAATTACACTTGTAAAAAAAAGTAATGTAACATTAGTTAAGTTTCTCTTTCTGAGAGAAATCTGAGAAAAACAGGGCCTTCTTCAACTCAAGAATATTTTCTTTACATGTGAGCAAAAGAGAGAATTATAAAGTAAAATGGATTGTTCCAGAAAACTAGGACATCTTTACATACATATAGAGAGAGAGAAAGTGAGAGAGAGGTTCTTTTTAAACAAAGATGTAAACCTATTCCTTTCTGTTCAACTTGAATAACTTACAGGAATCTCTTACCTTTTATATAAGGCTTTAATGCAACCAATGTAGTTGCTTTGGAATGGGATAAAGAAATTAATGTCCTGCCTTAAGTTAACAGATGATCATTTGAATCACAGATGCATTTCTATCATAAACCTCAAATAAACGAGTGATAAATATTTAGAAATGCATTTTCTTTTGGGTTAGCAATAGTAAATCCATAGTGATAGGAATGCCTTTTTGCTTTAAAAAATATCCCTACTCATGCATTTATTCAAAGAATACTTATTGCTCTGAACTAGTTAAAATTTCCCTACTGAAGAAATTTCCTCTTTCAAACCAATCCCTGAAATGAAGATTTAAGATCATTGGATAAAAGTTACAAGGAAGCTGATTTCTACTTCATTAGGAAACTAAAACACTTGAACAATAATGGAATTCACTATATTGGGAGATATTAGGTCCCTCGTCACTACAGGTATACAAGCAGAAATTTGATGGATTCTCATTGAGATTTTGATATGGGCTTCTTGCATTGTATTAATGGTGATTCGTCTGAAGTTCCTTCCAACCCTGGACATATTCAATGGCCTCCTAAAATGTGGTAGTGACTCTTTAGAAGTTTCAGTATCAGCAGTTTGGCCATCATGTATCTGGCTATTACTGACTTTGTTAAAACTATCAAGATTTTTTTCAGTCATTTATGAATGTCACTAGGTCTTTGACACCAGAGTAAACTCACAAAATTGTGTGAGGGACACATTCAGCACCTAGTCTGTTTTATTTTTTCCAGTTGAGGGATGTGAAATAACTTTAGCAATGGGCTAAGAGATTAAGTGTTTCAGCAGTATTTTTTAAAAATTCACAAATATTTTAAATTGGAAAGAATTTTTTAAACCCTGTTACTCTCTTGTAGATCCACATATTAAGGTAATGCTTTAAAGTCACCATGAAGAGTTGGTTCAGATTCAATAAGTAGTATTCCATCTATGTTCACTAGACATTGAATAATATTAATTTAATAAAATGATTCATCAAATGTCTACTTTGTGCTAGACATTCACATATAGGTATCACTAATTTGTTTAACAGCCCTACAAGTTTGCTCCCATTATCTGCATTACTTAGATGGATGAACTCAGACTCAAAGATATTAAGATTAAAGCACAGGAGAAAATGGCAGAACAGGAAACTACAAGAATCAGTCCCTCCACCAGAACAATTATTAAACAGGCAGAACTGTTGGAATCAACTATTTCAAAACCCAAGAGTCCAACAGAACACTGTACAGCACCAGCAAAGAGCAGGAGGAAGAGGCTGATAAATTAGGGTAAATACCAGTAAATGCTCTCTCCAGGTGGTGGTTACCATTGCCCTCTTCCAACTCTTGCAACAGACAGTAGTGGGGTCTGACCTCTGGTATAGCTTGCTGATGCCAAAGAGGGACACAAAAATCTACTTCCTCAATATCTGGGCAGCTTGCAGGCTAATCTCTTATCACTGCTTTTGGTTAGCTACTTCGGATCCCTTGGGGCCTGGTCTGAGGGTGGCCATTGTTCCAAACCACCCAGGACAGAGGTTGTGGATGAGACTTAAAGATAGTATGCTTCCTCAAAGCCCTGGACAGTTGAGGTACTGCATTTTCTGGGCAAGTCAAGAAAGCACAGCTTTGGTGGGCATGGAAGAAGATCCTGGACCCTTCTTGGAACCTCCCTCATCCCCTCCCCAGGAAAATTTAGAGCCAGCCCTTCCTTTGTGGGTCCCTGGCCTAGTTTCTGCAGGGAAAGATTGACTTGGAAAACTTTTCTCTGTCATGTCCCCCTCCTAGGCAAAAGCACCTTGAAACAATGAAAGAAAGTATATGATGCAATTGAGGCCAATGGCCTAGGGCCAAACCTTACTTGCTTTAAGACCTACAGTGGAACACCCAGGAGAGGGGGAAGGACTATTGCCTGAGAAGTAGAAGGGGCATTCAAACTCCTATAAACATGGTAACTCCTAAGGCCATTATCAAGCACAAACCCAAGATAAAACACAGGCCCAGAAAATACTGGGAGGACCCTGCACTTCGCTTTTACCAGGGGATGACCTTCCTGATAGGAGGGCTAAACTCTGATGGAATGTATCAGCCAACACAAAGCATATGTGCAAAGATAATAAAAGGTGTCTTTTGCTTAGGTGTGCTTGGTTTTGTTAACTCCTGACACTCAAGATAATCTGTTATGTCACCGGCTGGTTACAAGATCAAGAAACACACATGGCAGGGAATAAATCCAAGAGTTAACCTTTTAAAATATTTAAATGTACAGTGTGCAATAAAAGATTTAAAAATGGACAAAGAAACAGGAAATGATGGCCCATCCAAAGGAAGAAAATAAAAATCCAGAAAATATCAATGAAGAAGATCAGACTGTGGACATACCAGACAAAGACTTTAAAAGGTGTTCCTCAGTGCTCAAGGAGATGAAGGAAAATACAGAGAAAGAGCTAAAGGATGTCAGGAAAATAATGAGTGAGGTATATGAGAATCTTAATAAAGAAAGAGACATTTTTAAAAAGAACCAAACAGAACTACTAGAATTGAAGATTATAATAACCGAAAAGAAAAATTCCCAGAAGTATTTCAACAGTAGTTTGAAGCTGGAATGAGGAAGAATCAGTGAACTTGAAGACATTGAAATGAGTCAGGCTGAGGAGCAGAAAGAAAAAATTATAAAAAGTGAAACTAGCTTAAGAGACCTCTGGGACACCATCAAGAATACTAATATATGCATTATGATGGTTTGGGTTTGGAGCTATGTTCCAAAGAAAAACATGTTCTTAAACTTAATCCATTCAGGTTGGTATAAAACCATTGTAAGCAGGACCTTTTGGTAAGTTTACTTCAGTTAAAGTGTGGCCCAACTCAGTCAGGACGGGTCTTAATCCTATTACTGGGGTCCTTTAAAGCAGAATGAAATACAGAGAGAGAGAGAGAACAATGGGAAGCAAGAAGCTGAAATTCTTTGGAACCCAGAAGAGAACAGAGAGGTAGAAGAGACCACCTTGTGCATTGCCATATGACAGAGGAGCCAAGGACCAAGGATCACTGGCAGCCAGCCCCAGAACACGAGTCTTCTGGAAGAAAGCATTGCTTTGATGAGGCCTTGATTTGGACTATATTTGGAATTCTCCAAGCTTCAAAATTGTAAGCAATTAAATTTCCACTGTTAAGTCCAACCCATTAGCTGATATTTGCTTAAAAAGCCAGGGAAACTAAAACATGCATTATGGGATTCCCAGAAGAAGAAAGATAGAACAGGGTAGAAGGAATATTCAAGTAAATAATGACAAAAAACTTCCCAAATGTAAGCAAAATACATGAATCAAAGAAGCCCAGAAAATGCCAAAAAGGATAAACTTGAAAAAAAAAATATGTCCAATCACATACCATCAAATGGTCGAATGCAAGGTATAAGGAGAGAGTCCTGAAAACTGAAACAGAAAAGCTACATGCTATGTACAAGAAGTCCCAATTAGATTAAGTGCTGATTTCTCATTAAAAACCATGGAGGCAATTAGGCAGTGGGTTGAAATACTTAAAGTGCTGAAAGAAAACAATCGCCAACCACGAATTTCATATTCATCAAGACTTTCTGTCAAAAATGAGGGAGAGACCATGACATTCCCAAATAAATAAAACCTGAGGGAGTTACATCATCACTAGACCTGCTCTAAAAGCAATGCTAAAAGGGGTTCTTCAGACTGAAAGGAAAGAACACTGGACAGTGGTTCAAAGCATCATAAAGAAATAAAGACCTCCAGCAGAGCTAATCATTTGGGTAATTATAAATGACAGTATTTTATATTGTATTGTTTGGTGTGTAACTACACTTATTACTTCCTACATGTACTGAAATGCAAATACATGAAAAATAATGGTAAATCTATGGGTTGGGCATAGAATGTACAAAGATATAATTTCTCACAAGTACAAAAGAGATGGGGAGAGGGAGTGATATGGGAGCAGTGTATGTATACACAATCAAAGTCAAGTCAAAGATGTTAAATGTTAACCTCATGGTAACCACAAGGAAAATATATGAGTAATATATCCAGATAAAAGTGAGAAGGGACTCAATATAGTATAATACAAGAAAATCAAATAAATATGAAAGGCATTAATGGAAGAATTGAGGGACAAAAAGCTATAAGACTTACAATGGCTAAATAGCAACATTGCAGAAGAAAATCCTGCATTATCAGTAGTGACATTAAAAGGAAAGGAATTAGGATGGTGGTGATGGTAGCACAACATAATTAACAGTACTGAAATATATGTATCTGAAAGTGATGAAAAAGAGAAATGTTAGATTGTGTATATGGTAACAGAATAAAAAATTTTTAAAAAGTAAGTGGATTAAATTATCCAGTGAAAAGACAGAGATTGGTAGAATGTATAAGAAAGCATGACCCAACTATATGTTGTTTAAAGGAGACTCCCCTTAAATTTAAAGATATAAGTAGGTTGAAAGGAAAGGATGAGGAAAACAGAGAGCTGGGGTAGCTATACTAATAGATCAAGTAGACTTTAAGTCAAAAACTTATGGGGAACAAAGACAGTCATTATATACTGCTAAAAGGAGTCAATGAAACAAGAAGATGTAACAATTATAAACATACAAGCACGAACAGCAGAGCCCCAAAATTTGTGAAGCAAATACCGACAGTGTTGAAGGAAAAAGTAGATGACTCCACGTTAGTAAAAGAGACTTTTATACAGCAATTTCAATAATGAATAGAACACCTAGACAGAAAATCAGTAAGGAAATACAATACTTGAATGATACTCTAAACCAGCTAGACCTAACAGACATGTGTAGAACACTTTACCCAACAACAACAGAAGATACATTCTTCTCAAGTGTACATAGATTCTTCTCCATATCTTAGGTCATGAAATAAGTCTCAATACAATAAAAAATATTGACAGCACACAATGTTTCCTCTTTGCCCACAGTGGAATGAATATAGAAATCAACAGTAGAAGGAGAAATGGAATATTCACAACTATGTGGAAATTAAACAATATATTTTTACATAACCAATTGGTTAAAGAAGAAATCATAAGGGAAATTAGGAAACATCTTGAAGGGAATAAAAACAAAAATTCAACTTATGGGATACCTCAAGTCAATGCTGAGATGGAAATGTATAGTTTTAAGTGCTTACATTAAAAAAGAAGGAAGATTTCAAATCGGAGACCTAACCTAAAAACTGGAAGATCTAGAAAAGGAAGAACAAACTAATTACAAAGAAAGCAGAAGGAAGGAGCTAACAGGTTCAAGCAGAGATAAATGAAATAGGGAATTTTTTAAATTCGAGATAATCAACAAGCCCAAAAGATCTTTGTAAAGGTCAATAAAATTGACAAATATTAGCTAGACTGAGGAAGAAAAAGAGGATACAAAAAAATAAAATCAAATAAAAAATGAAAAGGGGCACATTACTACTGACCAAACTGAAATAAAAAGGACTATGAGAGAAAAGTATAAAAAAATTGTGTCCCAAAAATTAGATAACCTAGATGAAATGGAAAAATCTCTAGATAAACACAAACTAGCTACACTGACTCAAGAAGAAATAGATCTCAACAAGCCAATAACTAGTAAATATTGAATCAGTAATCAAAAACCTCCCCCAAAAAGAAAAGCCAAATACCAGATGAATTCATGGGGAATTTTACCAAACATCCCAAGAAAAATTAACACCAGTACTGCCCAAACCATTCCAAAAAATTGAAGAGGTGTGAACACTCTCTAATTCATATTATGAGGACAAATTACCCTAATACTAAAGCCAGATAAAGATGCACAAGTAAGGAAAATTACAGCTCTATATCTCTTATGAATTTACAAGCAGGTTTGGTTCCATGGCAGTGACAAAAAAGTAAATATCACATTAAAGCGAGTCACACATTTTTTGGGCTTCCCAGTGCATATAAAAACTATATTTACATTAGACTTTAGTTTATTAAGTGTGGAATAGCATTATATCTATAAAACAATGCACATACTTTAATTTTAAAATATTTTATGGCTAAAAATGTTAAACATCATCTGAACCGCAGCAAGTTGTAATCTTTTTTGATGATGGAAGGTCTTGCCTCAATATTGATGGCTGCTGACTGATCAAGGTGGTGGTTTCATAAATTTGGGGTGGCTGTAGCAATTTATTAAAATAAGACCAAATTTGCATCATTGATTGAGTCGCCCTGTCTTGAAAAATTTCTCTGCAGCATGTAATCCTGTTTGATAGTATTTCACCCAGAGTAGTGCTTCTTCCAAATTTAGTCAATCCTCTCAAACCCTGCCACTGCAACTAAGTTTATGTAATATTCTAAATCCTTTTATATATTTTTTTGTCATTTCAACAATGTTCACAGCATCTTTATCAGGGTTAGATTCCAACTCAAGAAACAATTTTCTTTGCTCATCTATAAGAAGCAACTCTTCATTCCTTCAAGTTTTATCATGAGATTACAGCAATTCTGTCACATTTTCGGGTCCCACTTCTAATTCTAGTTCTTTTGCTATTTCCACCACATTTGCAGTGACTTTCTCAGCTGAAATCTTGAAGCGCTGAAAGTCATCCATGAGATTGGAATCAACTCTTCCAAACTCCTGTTAATGTTAATATTTTAACCTCTTCCCATGAATTATGAATGTTCTTAATGGCATTGGATGGTGAATCATTTCAGAAGGTTTTCAATTGACTTTGCCCAAATCCATCAGAGGACTCACTATCTATGGCAGCTATACATAGCATTACGAAGTGTATTTCTTTTTTTTTTTTTAGATTTATTTTTATTTATTAAACATCCCCCCCTTTTTGCTTGTTCTTGCTGTGTTCATTTTTTTTCCTCTGTGTTCTCTGTATCTGCTTGTCACCCTCTGCCGAGTAAGCTCACCGGTGCGGGGGCCCGCCTGCTTGTGGGGGCTCACCTTTGCTCACAGGGCCTTGCCTTTGCCTGCGGTGGCTTGCCTTTTTGCCCGCCTGTGGGGGCTTGCCTTTGCCCGTGGCAGCGTGCCCTGCCCGTGGCGGCGTTCCCCGCCCGCGTTGGTTTGCCTTCTCGAGGCGGTTTGCCCGTTCAAGGAGGCCTGGGGACCGAACCCGGGGCCTCCCATGTGGTAAACCTACGCCCTACCAACTGGGCTATACAGCCGGCCCCATGAAGTGTATTTCTTAAATAATAAGACTTGAAATTTGAAATTACTTCTTGATCCATGGGCTACAGAATGTATGTTGTGTTAGGAGGCATGAAAACAACATCCATCAGTGCTCTTGGCTTACCAGGTGCATTGCCAATGATAGGAATCTCTTTATCTGCAGTAGGTCTCAACAGTGGGCTCAAAATATTTAATAAACCATCTTGTAAGTGGATGTGCTCTCATCCAAGCTTTGTTGCTCCATTTATAGAGCACAGGCACAGTAGATTTAGCCTAATTCCTAAGCCTAAGGCCTGCAGGAATTTTGGAATGATAAGTGAGCTTTGGCTCCAACTTAAAATCACCAGCTGCCTTAGCCCCTAACAAGAGAGTCAGCCTGTCTGCTAAAGCTTTGAAGACTGGCATTGACCTCTCTCTAGCTGCGGAAGTCCTAAATAGCATCTTCTTCTAATACAAGACTGTTTCATCTACACTGAAAATCTGTTGTTTAGTGTAGCCACGTTCATTAATTATATTACCTAGATCTTCTGGATAATTTACTGCAGCTTCTATATTCGCACTTGCTACTTCACCTTGCACAAAATAAGATGGCTTCTTACCTTAAACCTCATGAACCAACAACTGCTAGCTTCAAACTTTTCTTCTGCAGCTTTCTCACCTCTCTCAGCCTTCATAGAATTGAAGAGAGTTAGGACCTTGCTCTGGATTAGGCTTTGTCTTAAAGGAATATTGTGACTCGTTTGATATTCTACCCAGACCATGAAGACTTTCTCTATATTAGCAATAAGGCTCTTTCACTTCTTACCATTTGTGTGTTCACTGGAGTAGCATTTTAATTTCCTTTAAGAACTTTTCCTTTGATTCACAACTTGGCTAACTGTTTGGTGCAAGAGGCCTATCTTTCAGCCTATCTTGGCGTTCAACATTCCTCCATCACAAAGCTTAATAACTTCTAGGTTTTCATTTAAAGTGAGAGATGTGTGACTCCTCCTTTTATTTGAAAACAGAGGACTGTTAATTGCTTAATGTCAATATAGGGGAATGACTGGTTGGTGGAGCAGTCAGAATGCAAACAATAATTATTAAATTCACCACCTTATATAGGTATTGTTTGTGATGCCTGAAAACAATTACAATAGTAACATCAAACATCCCTGATCCCAGATCACCATAAAAGATATAATAATAATGAAAAAAATTGAAATACTGTGAGAATTACCAAAATGTGACACAGAGACATAAAATGAGCACATGTTGTTGGGAAAATGGCACCAATAGACTTGTTTGATGCAGGGCTGCCAAAACCCCTCAATTTGTAAAAATCACAATATTTGCAAAGTGCAATAAAGTGAAGAGCAATAAAATGAGTTATGCCTGTAGATGCAAAAATCCTCAACAAAATACTAGGAAATTGAATACAACAGCATATTAAAAGAATCATATACCATGTTCAAGAGGGCCTTTCTTCCAGGTAGGCAAGGGTGGTTCGACATAAGAAAATCAATTTAGGTAATATACCACATTGGCAGAATAAAGGAAACTGACACAATCATCTCAATTGATAAAGAAAAGACTTTTGACAAAATCCAGCAACTCTTCTTGATAAAAACACTTAGAACATTAGGAATAGAAGGAAATTTCCTCAATATGATGAAGTGCATAAATGCAAAACATGCAGCTCACCTCATACTTAATGGTAAATCCTGAAAACTTTCCTTTAAGATCAGGTACAAAACAAGGATACCCACTATCACCACTGTTTTTCAACATTATACTGTAATTTTTAGCCAGAGCAACTAGGTATAAAAAAGAAATAAATAGCATCCAAAATGGAAAGGAAAAAGTGAAACTTTTACTATTTGAAGATGATATGAGCCAATGTACATAAAATCCTGAAAAATCCACAACAAAATTACTAGAGCAAATAAATGATTCAGCAAAGTGGTGGGGTACAATATCAACCTCCCAAATCAGCAGTGTTTATATACAATTGAAAGAAGAAATTAAGAATGTGAAAGACTTGTACAAAGAAAACAACAAATCACTGCTAAAATAAATCAAAGAAGATGTAAATAAATGAATGAAAATTCCATGTTCCAAGATTAGAAGACTAAAAATTGTTAGTATGTCAATTCTATCCAAAGTGATTTACATATTTAACACAATCCCAATCAAATTTCAACAGCCTTCTTTGCAGAAATGGAAAAGCCAATCATCAAATTTATATGGAAGGGTAAGGGGCTCCAAATAACTAAAGCCATCTTTAAAAAAAATGAAGTTGGAGGACTCTCACTTCCTGATTTTAAAACTTATTTCAGAACCAAAGTAATCAAAAACAGCATGATACCAGAGGTTCTGAGAGAGGTAGAGGAAAGAATAGGTGTAATATGGAGGGTATTTTCAGGACATTGGATTTGTTCTGCATGATGGATAAAGGCCATTATCTATTTTGTCATAACCTTCAGAATTGTGCAGGACAGTGTAAACTATAATGTAAACTAATGTCCACAATTATTAGCAATGTTTCAATATGTGTTCATCAATTGTAACAAATTTACCATACTAATGAAGGATTTTGTTAATGTGGGAAAGTGTTGAAGGGTGAGGGGATGGGGCATATGGGAATCCCCTATATTTTTATGTAATATTTATAAAATCTAAAGCTTCATTAAAAATAAAATTTAAAAATTAAAAAAAAGAAAATGAGTGACTAAATAAAAACAAAACAAAATAGCATGTTATCATCACAAGGAATGACATATAGAAAAATGGTATCAGATTGAGAGCTTAGAAATCAACACTCAAATTTATGGTCAACTGATTTTTGACAAGGTTGCAAAGACCACTCAACTGGGAATGAATAGTCTCTTCAACAAATGGTGCTGGAAAAACTCCTTTGCAAAAGAATGAAGTTGCACCTCTATTTCACACCATATCTAAAAATCAACACAAATGGATCAAAGACCTAAATACAAGAGACAGAAATACCAAACTCCTAGAGGAAAATGTAGAGAAGCCTCTTGAGGGCCTTGTATTAGGCAATGATTTCTTAGACTTTACATACAAAGCACAAGCAACAAAGGAAAAGATAAATGGGACCTCAACCAAATTAAAAACTTTTGCACCTTAAAGGACATTATCATAAAAGTAAGTAAAGTAACAGCCTACACAATGGGAGAAAATATTTGGAAACCACATATCCAATAATGATTTAATATCGAGAATATATAGGGAAGACTTTCAACTCAACAACAAAAAGACAGGCCAATTAAAAAATAAGCTAAAGATTTGAATAAAGATTTCCCCCAAAAAAGATGTACAAATAGCCAAAAAGCATATAAAAAGATGCTCAACACCATTAGTCATTAGGGAAATGCAAATCAAAACCACAATGAGATACCATTTCATACCCACTGTAATGGCTACTATTTTTTTAAAAAAGAAAAAGAATATAACAAGTATTGGAGAAGATGTGGAGTAATAGGAACACTCATTTATTGGTGGTGGCTATTTAAAAAGATGTGGCCATTATGGAAGACAGTTTGGCAGTTCTTCAGAAAGTTAAGTACAGAATTACTATATGACATGGCAATCACACTTCTAGGTATATACCCAAAGGAATAGAAAGCAGAGACATGAGTAGATATTTGCATATTGATGTTCATAGTGTCATTATTCATAATGGCCAAAAGATGGAAGTAACCCAATTGTCTATCACCAATGATTGGATAAACAAAGTATGGTATATACATACTATGGAATTTTATTCAGCCATAAAAAGAATGAATTGCTGATACATGTGACAACATGGATGAACCTTGAAGATATCAGGTTGAGTGAAATATACCAGACCCAAAAGGATACATAGAAATATTGCATGATCTCACTGGTAGGAAATATTTAGGATAAGTAAATTCATGGAGTTAGAAACTAGTATACAGGTTACCAGGAATTGGGGTTGAGATATGGAATAAGAAGTTAAGGCTTAAAATGTAAAGAGTTTCTATTTGGG
>PVKH010020472.1:0-14591 GCA_004027955.1 Chaetophractus vellerosus | reverse complement strand
GGGGGGGAATGTAACAAAAAAAATGAAGTTGAGGCTATAAGCACAAATAATCATGGGTTTAGCTAAACGTTTCCTTTATTAATGATGCCTCAGGTTGTTTTACAGAGACTGAAATCAATGTTAATGGTGAGCTTGCTCAACTAAAACCCTTATTTTGATCTACTTACTATCTGGCTGGTGTCACACCATCACCTTATCAAACTGATTTTTAAAAATTAAATACAGAATTTTGCATACTGTTCCAGCTAGAGTTTCCAGGTAGATATGTTCCATTAGAAGAGTATATGAGAGGGAAAGAATGATTGACATTTCTAGATGTCTTTATTTGAACAACTGTCATTGTAAGAAAGAATAGATTTGTTCTATATTTCACTGAGAGTAGAGCTTGAATCAATGACTAGAAGTTATAAGGACACAGATTTTTTCCAAATTCAAAGAAAAATTTTCATTGAACAATGGTGACCAGCAATGAATTCTTTAGATTTCATTGGGTCCCATGACCAGAACTATGTTTAACAGGCTGGTTGCTTATAAGTGATGTCATAAAAAGAAGTCCTCCATCTAGGGTCAGGTTGTATCAAAAGGGATGTCTCTTTCTACTGTAAGGTTTTGTGATCACATGAATACTCCCTGTATTCTTCATTTGTTGCCATTCAGCAATCAACCTTATTTTCACCTAGACTTAATCCTATCGATTGGCATAACCTAATAATTCATGCGTACTCCTTCAGGGAAATTTCTCTTTATCAAATGAATCTGTGTTCTCATGGTAATTAGATCTAGTATGAAGGAAGAACAAAGACCTCTGGATACCAATGGAATTTGTAAACAAAAGGATTTTTAATCCTTGTCTCATCTCAATTCCTAGAGTTAATGACCTAAAGAGCTAAAAATATCTCAACTCTCTGTATGATGTTGAGAGGGCAAGGTCTTCATTATTGACTTTCATGCAAAGAGTTTGCCTTTCACTCTGACTCAGAGATTTCACGCAAAGTATGGAGAAAGAATGTAGAGTTTTTAATGTTATCATAGGAATAAGCCAAGAAAGTTTTTATGCATGCACAAAGAAAATAAAACAACAAAGGAACAATCAGACATGAAAGAACATATTGATATTTCCACTGCAGCTGCTTGAAAGGTGACTAGAGTCAATGGAAAAATAAACGGTGATGGGAGAAAACAAAGAATGAATTTCAGACATACATCTGGAGTTTATAAGAGAGGAGCAGAGAAGTACTATGTGACTGATCATATTAATGGACAACCAAGAAATTTCATGCAGAGAAAATGTAGGCAATTCCCTAATCCATGATAATGGAACAGGGGATAGAATAAAATTATTTGAAATCTCGGATAATTCAAAGATGAATTTGCATCAAAATTTCAGCCTTTTACTCAAATTAGATTTTCTTAAATCAAAATTGTCTCTTATCTCTTCTTTATCAAAAGTACAGTAAAGGTGTTACTGAGCAGTAAAAGAGCTAACTAAATAGGAAAACCCGGAATAGCTGTCTTGGATATTTATTGAGGGTCTATTATGTGCAAGAAACCATCAGATAAAAGAAATGTAAAACATACTCCCTGATTTTAAGGGACATACCATTTCTTTTGGAAGAAACAGACTTTATGAAAAATCATAAAACAAATTAACAGTACCTGATTAAGCACCAAATGCACGGACTTGGACAATATACAACATATACAATTTTAGAGAAGAAAATAATTATGTTGTGTTTGGAGAAGGTTTCATGAAAACAAATGGACTTGAACTGAACTTTAAAGGATGGGTAAGAAAAAACAAGGCAGGACTTAGAATGTTTTAAGCATGAGAAGGCTACATAAGATAAGAAACAAAGAATTTGCTCTGGTGTTATACTCCTTTAAGCTAGCTTAAAATAAATTATTGGATTGGGTCTCCCCAATCTACATGCTAAACTCTTAAACAATGCAGGATTTTTTTTATGAGATGCTTACATGTAGTTGGTGAAAATTGCCTACATCCATCAGTCCCTAAAAGCATGCTTCTCTTTCTTTGGAGATCTGTACATCAGTTTTCCCTATCTATGCTATCAATTAGCAGAAATTGGCAATATTTAAATACACCATATTTCCCATAAACACAAACAAACATACACTGAATTAAACAAGTAATTTCTAAGAGTTCGTGCTCATGAAGATTAAGGGAGCTTTAAAGCTATAAAAGTGGAAATGCCCAGAGGCAAAGTTCCTCTTTTAGATATAAAGATAGGCATGTTACATAAGGTCCAAAGCAAACTAAGGGAGAGAAAGGAAAAAACAAAAGCCCAGCCTAGAAAAGGGAAAGCAAAGTTGAGTGATTTTGTTTGTGTTCCCCAATGAAATCCTTTTTCATAATGCCAGGCTACCATAAGGAAGAACTGGTTCAAAGGAAGAGTTTGAAGCTACAATGTCAGGATTGGGGAGAGGAAAGGCATTAGGTCAAAGTCTACACCTGGAGGAACCTTTAGAGATAAAACAAAAATGAGAAACAGCAATATGTGTTGCTGCAAAGACAGAATCTAAGATTAAAAGCAGCAACATGGAAGGGACTGGTGAACTTCCAAAACATTAACTAGATTATTGATTTGGGAGTCAGTGCAAACAGAGACGCTGGAAATAGAAAGCAAAAAATGGGGGTAAAATCATGTTCAGATCATCTGTCTTCAGCAAATTGGAAAGACCAGGAATACAATGTGGGCTATCAGTAAATGTTATTGTGCAATTGCTCTATCATCCCATTTGTAATTGTTTTGGTTTGAAGATAAGTTTTGGTGTGTGGACAGCAAATCCAGGCTACACTCAGAGATATGGACTCAGTTTACGCTCCTGGAACCACACAGAAATAAATGTAACTCCAATGCTTATGGATATACATGTAGTCATAAGGACACTAATAATTAGAAGTTTGCTAGCTCAGAGGCCCCACCAGTGGATGCAGCACCTCTGCTCCTCCTTCTTACTCAAGAACAAGTTCACTGACATCCTTCTGCTCCAGCCTCCCCAAGTATGGACATGGTCCACCATCCACTCCATGTCTGCCCCATCATACCACTCTTTCCGGAGGCCTTCCTGACAAAGCTGCTACTCTGCTAGGAGGGTTATGGTCCCTATGTCCAAAGCTGCAAAGCTGCAAAAGCCTCAAAAGCTTAAATTGCAATGTCTTCAGTCTTCTCCGTTCCCTCCATCATCCTCAGCCTCACTAAGTATGAGAAGAAATGGGCAAAGCACATCTCCCCACAGTGCTATGTCATGCATTGTCACCTGAACTCTTGTATGGTTAATGCCCTGGGATTCATGGCATTATCATATCACGCTTCCTTCAGGGTAAAGTTCCAATCATGGAAAACAATTTCCACTGCTTCTACCTATTTGCCCTCTACTGAAGTGAGAAGTTGTGGGTCAGCAAGGTTGACAAATAGACATCTCCACTTTTTGTTTCATCCCCAGGCATCTTCTTCACAGGACCTCTCCATTCCCACACCCCAACATATCAAAATCTCTACATCAATCACCCCCCCCCCATATATGTTTTTAGCCTGGGGTCATTCAGGGCAGGACCCATTATTGCCACATAAGTAAACTAACAGCCAGATAAATGGAATTGATAGTCCCTGTGACAGTTTGAAATTCTTTTATGAGTCCCAAAAAGAAAAAGATTATGTTTTTGTACTAATCCATTCCTGTGGTGTGAGACCCTTTTGATTGGACTGTCAGCAAGCTGTGACTCTGAGTCTCCGTTCTTTTGCTGGGGCTTACATGAATAGAGACACAGAGAGAGAAACCCAGGAAAAGGGAGCTCTGCCATTTTTGATCCTGCCATGTGAGAGAGGACTTGAGGACTCAAGGCTGAAGAGTGAGCCATATGCCCGATAGCCCACAGCTGAACGCGGAAGAATGCGAGCAGCTGAGAATGAGAGAGAAGGCCTGGAAAGGCACAAGCCCGATGTCGGGTTGCCCATAGTTGAGCTCCAAGAGATGGTGAGCCCAGGGAAGGGGAAGGCAAGGACCTCAGCAGAGATCAGCTGCCATCTTGCTTCCCCACATGGCAGGACACCAGGATCACCAGTAGCTGACATTGGTGAGAAAGTATCTCTGATCATGCTTTGATTTGGACATTTCACAGCCTCAGAACTGTAAGCTTTTACCCTAAATAAAATCCCCATTATAAAAGCCAACCCATTTCTGGTACTTTGCATCAGCAGCCCTGTGGCAAACTAAGACAGTCCCTTTTCTTTGGATATTTCACAACCCCAAAAGGAGTTTTATCTTTCATATCACACTTCCTTTAGGGTAAAGTTCCAATCACAGGAGCTTTTTGTTAACGTCTAAAGGATGTTTGAGAGTACATGTGAGCCGTGCGCTCAGATTTCAGCGTGGAGTCATTCCTGTGGAGCTGGACTCCACACCCTGCAGCTGGGCTTGTCTAGAGGCCCCACTGCAGCACCAAAGACTTGAGCAGTGCACCGGAAGGTAGCTATTCTGCCAAGACTTTATATTACTTACACCTGGTCTTTTTAAAAGAAAAATCACTTCATTCCTTTTTTTTAAGAACCAGAGAAATCTGGGACCTGCAAGCTATATTAAAAGTAAATTCAAATATTATCAAATAAAGTAGAAGTTTTGCAACACCTTTGAGATGTAAAACAAACAAAATTAATTACAAGGTGTCTTGCATAAAAGAAAAAAAAGCTTGCTCTTAAAGCTGCCGCTCTAACTTTAGGGAAGCAACACTGCAATGACAGCCATAAGAAAACGTTTGCATATGGCCTTATCATGGATACAGTCTATTTTAACATACTTCTCAAAAGACATACCAGAATTTAATTATTTAATTATGTCTTTATGATAGGTTTTTAAAATTTTGATTTATCTTTCTTGTCTTCATAATTCCATGGAGAGCTGCAAACCCTCACTCTCTAGCTATTGCTTTTAAGACACTGCTTCTCTTTAGGCAGAATTGTTATCCTTAAATGGTAAATAAAATACAGACTTTGCACTGTCATGATGCCTCAACATCTCAGAGCCTGTCAGGTCCACCAGTGACCACCCTGACACCTGCTAATACAAGATAAACAGCTTCTCTCTCTCCTCCCTGTGCCCTACCTAGGTTCATGCCCGCACGAAAGTCAATTACAAACTCCCCAATTCCCAATTTAACCAACCACTACAGCGCCATCCATATAACATTAAAAAAGCACAGTCCCCAGGTCCACTGAAACCTCTTGCTCCCCAACTGCTTGGTTGAGCCTACATTCCTGGTGTTTGCCCATAATACCCTGCGAGCCCTGCCACTCCTCTCTGTTCCAGGACCTGTGAATACTGATAAACTTTTCTTTCATACATCTCTTTTGTCACTTCTCCTTGATATACCTGACTATCCATATAAAAATCCTTACAATTCATAAACAATCTAGAAATTTAATAGAACTGACATGTGGAATTGCTTTTCTATCAAAAATTTTCCTTCAAGATATATTTTAAAGTTACAAATCACTATTCATATTTTTTAAGTCTTTAGACTGTGGAAATAGGTTACCTATATTAGTTGACCTTCACATTTACTTATTTTGTTAGCCAAAAAGAAATCTATACTGGCCAGTATAATAATAATGAATAAAATATCCATGACAAGTAAATTTCTCTTTATATGTAATAGTTGGCTCCAGATTAATTCAGATATAATTAGTTTTAACACACAGACACACACATATAAAAACAAAATACGTTTGTTAAGAAAGCTGTGATATAACATACCCTGAGAGGCAACTCTTCTTTTAGAGATCAGACAAGTACACAAATATATTTGTATATATGTAAGTACTCATATCTCAACAATATAATATAACAGGTAGCAAAAACTGGCAGAGCCATCCTCAAAACTCCAGAAAACAGTTAAAGGGTTGCAGTAACTGGGTGAGTACCAACTCAAGAAAACACAATTTTAAAAATGATAGAAGCTCATGGTGCCCTTGCTGTCCCCTCCTGCAATCTCTTACCTGCAAGGTATAGCGCCAGCCTGCACTCCCATTGTGGGTCCCTGGACCTGTTCCATAGGGAACAGAGTAACCCCTACATATGTCAGTGCCAGTATATCCAGGGGCAACCTGAAAGACTAAACCAGGACATTCCTCTTTGGCTTGCCAGCCTAGAACTTGTTCTGCAGGCAGAGACAGCTAGTGGACGACCAAAGAAGTGTAAGAATCAGTTCTATCAAAGAGACCTGGGGAAAGGGATTACTGGCTTTAAAACAAAAAAAATAGAGCACCTAGGAGTGGGGGAAAGTCTATGCCATAGAGAGTAGAGGTGACAATCAGATTCCTGTAAATGGGGGAATTCTTAAGGCCATGAGTGAGCACAAGCCCAGCACAAGACACAGGCATAGAAAAGATGGAGTAGACCCTGAACTTCACATTTGCCTTGGGCTGATCTTCTTGACAGGAGGGCAAAGAGAACACATGCCAATGCAGAGCCAAATTGCAAAGATGTGAAAGGTGTTTTTTGCATAGTCTTGTTTGTTGTTGTTTTGTTTTGTTTTGACTGCTCCTGGCACTCAAGGAAATCTATGTCATATCATATCATATCACTCTCTGGATACAAAGTTAGGGAACAGACAGCCCAGGGACTAAATCCCAGAGTTAACCCATTAAAACATTGAAATGTAGAGTGTGCAACAAAAGATTATAAGACAAACAAATAGGAAATGATGACTCATCCAAAATAATATGATAAAAATTAAGAAACCATAGATGAAGCGGACCAGACTCTGGATATACCAGGCTAAGAATTTAAAAATTGATCTTTAGGGGAGCAGATGTAGCTCAGTGGTTGAGCTCCTGCTTCCCATGTATGAGGTCCTGGGTTCAATTCCTGGTACATCCTAAATAAAGATCTTTAACCTGCTCAAAGAGATGAATGAAAACATAGAGAAAGAACAAAAGGATAAGAAGAAAACAAGGAGTTAACAATATGAGCATTTCAATAAAAAAAATTTTTTTAATGAACCAAAGAGAAATACTGGAGTTGAAGGACACAATAACTAAAATATTACCTAAAGGGTTTCAACAGCAGATAAGAGCTGAATAAGAAATAATCAGTGAACTCAAAGATAGGATAATAGAAATGATTTAGGCTAAGGAGCAAAAAAGAATAAAGAATGAAAAAAATGAACAGAGCCTGAGAGTCCTGTGGGACACCATCAAGCATACCAATATATGCATTATGGGAGTACCAAAAGGAGAAGGAAGAGAGAAAGGGGAAAAAGGAGTGTTCAAATAAATAATGGCAGAAATCTACCCAATTTATTGAAAGACATGAATGTACACATTCAAGGAGCCCAACAAACCCCAAACAGTATAAATTCAAAGAGAAACACACCCAGATTCATAGTAGCCAAACTGTCAAATGCCAAAGTTAAGAAGAAAATTCTAAGAGCTTCAAGAGAAAAACAACTTATTATGTACAAGGAAGCTCCAATAAGATTAAGTGCTGATTTCTCATCAGAAATCATGGAGGCAAGAAGATAGTGGCATAAAATATTTAAAGTGCTGAAAGAAAACAATTGCCAACCAAGAATTCTATATCCAACGAGATTGTCTTTCAAAAATGAGGGAGAGATTAAGACATTCTCAGATAAACAAAAGCTGAGGGAGTTCATCACCACTACAACAACACTCCAAGAGATGCTAAAGAGCATTCTGCAGGTTGAAAGGAAAGGGCAATAGATGGAAGTTGCATAAAGAAATAAAGATCTCCAGTGAGGCTAATGATATGGGTAAATATAAATACCAGTACTATTGTATTTTGGGTTTGTAACTCTCCTTTTTACTTCCTACAGATTAAAAAGGCAAATGCATAAACTGCAAAGATAAATCAATGGTTTTGGACTCATAATGTATAAGAATATGTGAAAAGAATTACATAAAGGTGGAAGAACAGAGGAGTACAAATGAATAGTTTGGGTATACTACTAAAGTTAAGTATCAAAGAAATTTTGAAGTTTAGTATCTATATTAGTCAGCTAATGGGGTGCTGATGCAAAGTACCAATAATCTGTTGACATTTATAAAGGGTATTTATTTGGGGGTAGAAGCTTACAGTCACAAGGCCATAAAGTGTAAGTTACTTCCCACACCAAAGTCTGTTGCCACATGTTGGAGCAAGTTGGTGGCCCCTCTCTGAGAGGGTTCAGCCTTCCTCTTCCTCCTAAGGCTCCATGGTCCCAGCTCCTTCTTTTCTCAGCTGTAGGTTAGCATAAGGCTTGTCTCTCTCCCTGGGGCTCATTTCTCTCTGGACTCAGCTGCTCTGCTCTCTCCACAGGGCCAGCTGTAAACTATCAGGCAAATGGCTCATTTCTCTTCCCGGGGCCTCTGCCATGTCTCATGGAGCCTCCTCTCTTTCCTCATGTATCTGCTTCTCTGTGTGTTTACTTCCTGGGGCTCCAACATAAAAAACTCACTCTCTCTTCTGCCATGCCATTTTCCTCTGTGAGTCCCTGCCCATCAAAGGGGTGGGGACCCAATTAATTTAAGCCCTATGATAACTACAAAGAAAATATTGGAGAATATGCAAGCTCATAAAGATAGAAATTAGAGTACAGTTTGCCAGGGGCAGGGGATGGGAGAATGTGGAGTTAATACATAATGAGTATACAGTTTCTGTCTGGGGAAATGGGATTTAGCTATGGAAGTAGCAAGGGTACTGCAATATTGTGACTTGGTTAATCCTATTAATGATATGGTTGAAAGTGGTTGAAATGGGAAAATATATGCTGTATATATGTTCCAATGACAATTATATGCAACATGTGATCCTGGACAGGATCTAACAATGGAGGGACATTATTGGGATGTATAAAAAAATTGGAATATAAACTGTAAGCTTTATGTCAATGTTAAGTTTCTTGAACTTAATAACTGTGCTTAAGGTGGTCACATAAGTGAAAATCTTTATTTTGAGGAAATAAACATAGTTGTATTAAGAGTTCAAGGAGTGTGCTGTATACAACCAAAATGCTCAGAAAATGGATTTGAATTAGAAAGATAATAGATAGATAGATAGATAGATAGATAGATAGATAGATAGATAGATGGATGGATGATAGCTAGACAGTGATGATATGGCAAATATGGCAAAATGTGAAAATTAGTAGATTTGGTTATCGGGGGGGTAAAGGTATGTTGTTTCTCTCATTATGATGTTTGTATTATATTTGTAGCTGTTCTGTAAGTTTGAAAGTATTTCAAAATAAAAAGTTAAAAATTAAAAAAAACTTCCCAACAAACAAAAGCCCAGGACCAGATGGCTTCACTGGTGAATTATACATAACATTCCAAGAATTAACCCCAATCTTCTTCGTATCTTCAAAAAAAAATTGAAGAGGAGGAAACACTTCCTAACTTGTTCTATGAGGCCAACATCACCCTAATATCAAAACCAGTTAAAGATACTACAAGAAATGAAAATTATAGACCTATATTATGAATACAGATGCAACTATCCTCAACAAAATACTAACAAATGGGTCCAACAACACATTAAAAGAATTATATACTATTATTAAATAGGATTTATCCCTGGTATGCAAGGGTGGTTCAGCATAAGAAAATCAATTAATGTAATACATCACATTAATAGAACAAAGAAAAAAAAACATGATCATCTCAATTGATGCAGAAAAGGCATCTGACAAAACCCAGTATGCCTCCTTGAAAAAACACTTAGAAAACTAGGAATAGAAGGAAATGTCCTTAACATGACAAAGGGCATATATAAAAACCCACAGCTAACATCGTACGCAATGGTAAAAAACTAAAAGCTTTCCTTCTCAGATCAGGAAAAAAAGAAAGATACCCACTGTCACCACTGTTATTCAACATTGTGCTGGATGTTCTAGCAAGAGCAATTAGATGAGAAAAAGAAATAAAAAGCATCCAAATTGGAAAGGAAGAAGTAAAACTTTCACTATTTGCAGATGACAAGATCCTATATATAGAAAATCATGAAAAAATCCACGACAAAGCTACCACATCTAATAAATGAATTTACAAAAGTGGCAAAGGTACAAGATTAATGGGCAAAAATCAGTAGTGTTTATATACACTAGTAATGAACAATCTGAAGAGGAAATCAAGGGGAAAATTCCATTTAAAATAGCAACTAATAGAATCAAATATCTAGGAATACATTTAACCAAAAAGGTAAAGGATTTGTACAAAGAAAACTACAAAACAATGCTAAAAGTAATCAAAGAAGGCCTAGATAAATGGGAGGATTTTCCATATCATGGATTGAAAGACTAAATATTGTTATGATGTTAATTCTACCCAAAGCAATTTACAGATTTAATGCAATGCAAATCAAAATTCCAACAACCTCCTTTGTAGGAATAGAAAAGCCAATCATCAAATGTATATGGAAGGCAAGGGTCCTCAAATAACCAAAAGCATCCTGTAAAAGAATGAAGTTGGAGGACTCACACTTCCTGGTTTTAAGATGTATTACAAAGCTACCATAATCAAATCAGCATGGTACTGAACCAAGAACAGACATAGAGATCAATGGAATTTGAGAGTTCAGAAATAAACCCTCATATCTATGGCCAACTGTTTTTTTTTTTAAAGAAGTTGTGCGCTTGCAAAGTAATCATGCATAATGTGCAGAATTCCCATACATCACCCCTCCACCAACACCTTACATTCTTGTGGAACATTTGCTACAGATTATGAAAGGACATGACCAGACTATTACCACTAACTATGGTCCATAGCGTACACTTGGTATATTTTTTTCCATACACCCTCTATTAGTAACACTATGTTTTATTATTGTATATTTGTTATAGTTCATGAGAGAACCTCCCATATTTATACTGTTAACCACAGTCCATCTTCCACCACATGGTTCACTGTGTTATACAGTCCCATGCCTTGTGTATTCTTTCCAAAGTGTACACTCAGTGTATGGCCAAATGATTTTTTATAAGGGTGCCGAGTCCACTCGATAGGGGATGACTGCACTTTTCAACAAATGGTGCTAGGAAAATTGGATATCTATATGCAAAAGAATGAAGGTGGACCCCCTACCTCACACCATATACAATATTAATTGATAATGGATCAAAGACCTAAATATAAGAACCAAAACTATAAAACTCCTAGAAGAAAACATCTTCAGGACCTGGTGTTAAGCAATGGTTTATTAGACTTTACATCAAAAGCATGAGCAACAAAAGAAAAAAAATAGATAAATGGGACTTCAGCAAAAGTTAAAACTTTTGTGCCTCAAAGGACTATCAAGAAAGTAAAAAGACCACCTACATAATTGAAGAAAATATTTGTATAACACATATCTGATGAGGGTTTAATATCCAGAATATATAAATAAATCTTACAACTCAACAATAAGACAAACAACCTAATTTAAAAATGGGCAAAAGACCTGAATAGACATTTCTCCAAAGAAGATATGAAGAGGGCCAATAAGCACATGAAAAGATGCTCGAAGTCATTAGCCATCAGGGAAATTCAAATCAAAACCACAATGAAGTACCATTTCACACCTATTAGAATGGCTACTATTAAATAAAAACAGAAACTGGGGAAGGAATGTAGCTCAGTGGTTGAGCACCTGATTCTCATATATGATGTCCTGGGTTCAATCCCCAGTATGTCCTTAAAAAAAAAAAAAAAGAAAAGAAAAGAAAAAAACAGAAATTAACAAGTGAGAGAAATAGGAACACTCATACTCATTCATTGTTGGTAGGAATGTAAAATGGTGTAGCCACTGTAGAAAACAGTTTGGTAGTTCCTCAGAATGCTAAGTATAAAATTACCATATGGCACAGCAACCCCTCTTCTGGTTAATACCCAAAAGAATTGAAAGCAAGGGTTGATTTTTGCACACTGATATTCCCAGCAGTATTATTCACAATTGCCAAAAGATGGAAGCAACCCAAGTGTCCATCAGCCGATTAATGTATAGACATAACGTGGTATGTACAAACAATGAAATATTATTAAGGTGTAAAAAGGAATGAGGTTCTTATACATGTGACAGCATGGACGACCCCAGAAGACATCATGCTGAGTGAAATATTATATGATCTCACTTATATGAAATAATTAGAATATACAAATTTATAGATTCAGAAACCAGAATACAGGTTACCAGGGGCCAATGTGAGGATAGGGAATGGAGAGTAAATGTTAATTGGTATAGAGATTCTATTTGGGGTGATGGAAAATTTTGGTAATAGATGGTGGTGATGGTAGTACAACATTGTGAAAGTAATTAACAGCACTGAATTATATATCTGAATGTAATTAGTAAGGGAAATTTTAGGTTCTATATATGTTATCAGAATAAAAATTTTTAAAAACCATAGGATGGTACAACACAAACAGTGAACTCTAAGGTTAACTATAGATTATAGTTAATAGTATAATCATAATGATATTGTTTCATCAATTGTAACAATGGTACCATACTAATGCAAAGTGTTAATAATAGGGAAAACTGTGGGGGGGAGGATATTTGCGAACTCTGTACTTTCTATGTGATTTTTCTGTAAACCTACAACTTCTCAAATAAAAATAAATGTTTTCATATTAATAATGAGTTACTTTTGGAAAGTAGGATTTTGGATAATTGTTATGCTTTTCTGTAATGTTTGAAATATTTTTACAGTGAGAATGTATCATTTTTATTGATCCAAAAATAAAAGCTATTTTTAATTCTAGCTATTTTAATTTTTTAAATATAGAACTTAAAGAATCCATTTGTGGTATAGAGCCATGATTTGATTTAAAATACTGCACTTTAAGATGTGGAATTAGATTAATGAAGTCAATTAAACCAAGGATCTTTTTTACTCTTTGACATATTTTATCCAAATGAGAGGGGTTTAAGGAATAGATGAGGACTATCAAGCAATTATCTCTTTTCCTCTCCCCATCAATGCTTCATAAAATTGAACACCTAGGTCAGAATATGATAGCAATTTTAATAAAGGAAATGAGTCATTTTACTTTATGGCATGGACTATACCCATTGTTTCTCCAAGATTCCTAGTAGGTGAAGGAGAATAAAATTCTAAATCTGTAAATCATATTGAATCCAGAGTTTGAGTAAAGTTTGATTTATTAAAACATCAAGTTATGTTTAAATCCATGAACTCAGATTTTTGAAGCACATAGTGATCACCTTTACATATGCTGGGGAACCACCTCATTATTCAGAAAATTGAAAAAGAAAGTTAAAAAATAGAATCAACTTTTTTTAAAGGTGCATTAGAAAATGCTGAATTAGGAGTAATTCACTACAGTACAATTCTGAGCATAAAAAAAAGGAAAATCTAGTGAAAGCACACTTTAAACTGGTACCAGTTTGAGGGATTTTGTTTTATTTTCTTTTTTTTTAAACAAATATATCTGGCAAATTATGATTTGGAGAAATGCAAATAAAGTTCCCATACAATATTGTATAAAGAACTGCCCTTTCTGAAAATACTTTTTCACTCTTCAAGTTAAGAGAAAACACAATCATTAATGGGTGTTTTCTTTCACCTATTATCTTTTTTATTTAAAAATAGACTCTAGCGAAAAGGAATCTTGAAATCATCCATTCTAAATCTTTCATTTTATAAATAGATAAATTGAGAGCCATGTAGTTTTATTGACACAGTTGTCAAGAAAGTTGCTGCATAGTACGTCTGAGAACACGGGTTCAGGGCACAACAGAAACTTTCAGCAAATGACCACTTAATTTACTCACACAACACAAAGGGTCCAAAAGAGCAGGGGAAGAAATCCCATCGTGGCTGATGTCCTGGAATAGCCAAAACTACTCAGGTCTGGGTCAGTAGATGGCAACTCCGCATGCCCACTGCATGTCAGAGAAGAAAGAAAAATCTATACTGTCGGAGTATGGCATTTATCCACCCTAGGGGGAAGGGGTCCTGCCACTGAAAATCCCTGCCTTAATCAAGTACCTGGGGCTGCTTATTCTTGCTTTCCGGTTTCCAGAAATGGTCTGGTCAGGCCATTTTATTAGATTTAATATCGCCCCCCAGGTTGTGAATGGAAACAGCACAATAGAAGAGGAGGGGGAAGTGGGGGGCTGGGATATGGTCCCTTAGCATGTGTCTGAGATTTCTCCAGCAGTAGTTAAGGTCACAGAGTGAAGTATGTCAGACTCATGCCTAGAATACAGGGTTTTTTGATTCCCAGTTCAATGGTCTTTTCACTGAACCATTTGGATTTGTGTATCATTACTACACAATATCAAATAAAGATATGAACTTACACATATAAAACATATATGCCACTAATTAATTACCTTTTAAAAGAATTGCTCTTTAAAAAGCAGCAGAAAAAGTCTCAGCAAAATCATGCTTTTCAGTAGTTTCCATTCTAACACTAAAGAGTAAAACACATTCATTCATTCAGCCACTCAACAGTCTAACAATAAATATATAAGCCCTCCTTAAGTACCTAATTATATATAGATATGGGTATGTTAATCATCCAACTTAGAGAACTATTTTAGAAGATGCCAAGAACTATAAAAAGATATGG
>PVKH010020471.1:0-14578 GCA_004027955.1 Chaetophractus vellerosus | reverse complement strand
AAACTTTGTCTTTGGCCACCTACCACACACTGTTCTCCATTACTTTCCTTTACATGTCCTCAGGCAACTGGCCATTTACCTGGATTCCCACTGAACCATCTACTAACTAAAGCAGCACCCCACACTATAGGGCCATATCCACCATCTTCCCCATTTTTGCCCATTTCCACTCCTTTAGATACATCTTCCGTAACCCAAGAAACTATCAACTAAAACTTAATAATGTGATGGAATACCATGTCACCCACTATGGGACAAAACAGTGTTTCATATTATTTCAATCTACAGCTTTAACTAAAGGGAATAAATGATGGAATTTCAAACACCATAGCACACTACAGTATGGGAAATCTTTAAACAGGGACATTTCTGGGGCTTACTTTCCCCTACCTTCCACCCAAAATTCACATATGTAATTGACCACAACAAAGTCCTTTATCTTCTCTATAGTTGTTCTTCCTAATATTTGTTTTTATAATGGCACTTACCAGTGATGTTGATTCTTTTGTTCATATGTCTATCTTCCCCAACACAGAATAAATTTCTTAAGAGTGAGGGCAAATTTTAATCATCCTTGTATTCCCAGCACCTTGCACCATGACTGACATATTGAAAACACAAAATAATTATTTAGAAAACTGAATTAGTGAAGTACAAGACTCTGGTTTGCTCTGTTTCATAAATGTCTGTGAAATGAATCACTAATCATACTTTTAAAAACACTGTTTAGTATTCATTCACTATTCCTATTAATTAAGTTAGGCTAGGCTACAGTAACAAAAAGACCCAAATATGTAAGTTCAGAAAAAAAGAAGTTTATTTCTTGTTCACTTCGTAGGACAAAGTGGTTCCAATTGTCAAGTATGGTCCTACTTCATTAAATTGCAGAGATTCAGGCTGATTGAACCTCTGCCATTGCCACATGTGACTTCCAAGGTCACCCTGAGGTCATCATCATAGGCATAGAAGGGAGAAAAGATCATGAGTAGAAGTTTTAGGGGCCAAGTCTAGAATGGTTCGCATCACTTTGGCTCACATTCCATTGGCTACAACTCAATCACAAAGCCACATCTAATAGAAAGGGAGTCTGGGCAATGTAGTCTAGCAGTGTGCCCAGGAAGAAGAGTATGGATTTTGATAAACAGCAGTCTCTGCAACCCTTGAGCATTTGGTAAACAAGTTTCATTCATTTGCTCAATAATATGCATTCATCATCCTTTATTTGCTAGATACAATATGTATTAATACAAAAGTACTATATAAAGTGACAAAATTCATGGGAGCTGACAGATAATCAAATAATCATACAAATCAATACATGATCACAAAGTGTTATAGATATTTCAAAAGAAAAGAAAAGGGAGTTACTAGTGAATATATAAGATGGATCTGATTTGGTCTCGTGAGTCAGGAAAAGCTTTTCTAAAGAAATAAATTTTGAGCTGAGGTCTAAAAGATAAGTAAAAGTTAAATGGGTAAAGAGGAAGACTGGTAAGAAGACAGAATGTGTCAAGCAGAAGAAACAGTTTATGTGAAGGCTCTGAGAGTACAGGTGACCTGACAAATTTAATGAAATGAGATAAGGTAGCTGTGTCTGGAGCACAGGGAGGAAAAGTGACATGAGATGAGACTGGGAGTGAGTAGGAACCAGATGGTGAAGGATATTGTAAGTGATGGTAAGGATTTGGGTCTTGAACTAAGAGAGATAGGAGACCTATGTAAGGATTTTTAGTAGATTTGTTATTTAAAAGATGACTCTGGCAGCTGAGTTCCAGGAATGAATTTAAGGAGACCAATTAAGAGACTATCAGAATATTATTGGAAGTAGGGTAGTGAAGGTGGTGGAGATGGAAGTAAGTGGGTCCATTTGAGAGATTTTTTAAGAGAGAAAATCAACAGGACCCAAAGAATCAATGGTCAATAATAATGCTATTTTTTGTCTTAAGTAACTGGTTGGGCACTGTTACTATTCACTGAAATAGTGCAAACCATGTTTGGGAGAAAGATCATGAATTCGGTTTTTGGAACTTGAGTCTAATATGTCAGTGAAATATCCTAACGGAAATGTCAAGTAGCAATTGGATATAGGAGTCTGGAACTCAGGTAAAAGATCTATACTGAAGATAAAAATTTGGAAATCATTCCTTTCTAGATTTTAACTAAAGCCATAATTGGGATAAGATCAGTTTACAAAGAAAAGAATAGGCTAGGACTAAGCCTTGAGAAAAAAGACTGAGTGACCAGAAAGGCAGAATAACTAAACAAATCAGGAAAGCATGACATTACAGCATCCAAAGATGAGAGGAAAGACAACAAATTCTACTGAGAGTTCATGATAATAAGACCTGAAAAATATTTATGGTTTAGTAATATGGGTGTCATTCAAAACCTTATTAGGAATTATTTCAAGAAAATAATGGAGGGAAATGGAGTGTCTCAAGCAATTGAGCTCCTGCCTACCACACGGGAGGTCCCGGGTTCAATTCCCAGTGCCTCCTGCAGAAGATAAGCAAGACAGTGAGTTGGCATGATGGGCAGATGTAGCAAGCTGACACAAGAAGATGACACAACAAGGAGATACAAAGAGGAAAGACAATGAGAGACACAACAAAACAGGGAGCTGAGGTGACTCAAGCAATTGAGTGCCTCTTCCCACATGGGAGGTCCCAGGTTCAGTTCCTGGTGCCTCCTAAAGAGAAAATGAGCAGACACAGAGAGCACACAGCTAATGGACACACAGAGCAGACAGCGAGCACAAACAATGGGATGGGGGAGGGGAGAGAAATAAATAAATACATCTTTAAAAAAATAAAATAAAATAATGGAGATCAAAATCAGTGGAACATAAGGAAAAGGGGACAATGAGTATAGCCAATTTCTGCAAGCAATTTGACTGTGAAAAGGAATAGAGAAATGTGTCACCATCTAGAAAGGAGGGCTATTGAAACAGTGTTTTTGTTATAATAATAACAAACACTTAAATAGTAACTTTCATGTGCCAGGCACTCTTCCTTTTTTTTTTAATATACATTTTAAATTTAAGTATATATAGATTACATAAATGTTACATAAAAAATATAGGGGATTCTCATATGCCCCGCTCCCAACCCCTCTCACACTTTCCCACATTAATACCATCCTTCATTAGTGTGACACACTTGTTACAATTGATAAACACTTTACACATTTTAACTCATATAATCCTCACAACTATCACCCCCATTTTAGAGATGGGAAAGTGAGGCACAGAAAGAGAAGTCACATTCCCAAGGTTTCATAAATAACAGATTTCATAAATAAATATTAAAAAAAAACAGCCCTGGGAATTGAACCCAGCTAGTCTGGCTCCAGAATGTGTGCTGTTACACAGCTGCCTAGGTATTTCCTAGGCATATTTCTAGGTTGAAGGGAAGAATCCAAACTTTCTTTTCCATTTTCTCAATAATAAAAAAATTGGCATATTTCCCCAATATATGTGCATTTATATACCTATAAATTATATAAACAATATAGCACTGTACCAATATATTATGTATTTTCTAAAACATGAATAAAACACAATAAAAAAACAATAGAAATAAAAATATGGGAAAATAAATAGAAATAGAAAGTTCAACATTTTCTTCCCACACATTGATGGATTACCTTGTGAAATCTGACAATGAAGACAACTGCAGAAAAGAGACAGGGTGATCTTCAAGAGAGAGAAAGAAAAACTGAGTGTATGTAATAGTTTCTATTGCTGTGTGGCAAATTATCATGAATTTAGCAGTTTAACACCACACCCACTTAATTAGCTCACAGTCCAGAAAAAGAGAGAACAAGCAGACAGGTAGTTACAGTGAAATCATAGAAATATGATTTCCCAGCTGGAAGAATCTTCAGAGTTATTTCAACTAATCCCATTTCATAAAGACAAGGAAAGTGGGAACCGGCTATAGCCCAGTGGATAGGGCACCGGTTCACCACATGGGAGGCCCCGGGTTCGGCTCCCGGGGCCTCTCCGAGCGGGCAGGCTGCCTTGAGAGGGCAAGCTGCCGTGGGCGGGGCAGAGCTGCTGTGGGCAGGGCAAAAAGCCGCCACAGGCAGGGCAAAGCCGCCACAGGCAGGGCAGAGCTGCCCACGAACAGAGCAGAGCCGCCCGTGAGCGGGGCAGGCCGCCTGCACAGTGAGCTGACTTGGCGCATCGCCACAACGGGGGAAGACAAAAGCAGACACGGAAGAGCGCAAAAAATGAACACAGCAAGAACAAGCAGAAAGGAGGGGATATGTAACAACAACAACAACAAAAAGACAAGGAAAGTGAAGCCCAGATGATTAAATCGTTGACCATGTTTCACATCCTTTAATCCTTATCAGGACCTTCCCAACCTCCCTGTTTCAAATTAACACTCCCCAAGCCCTGTCTGCTTTATATTTCTCCATAGCACATACCATCATCTAACAATTTATATTTTACATGGTTTATTTTGTTCATTGATTTTTGCATGCTTTGTTGACTGCTGTGTTCCCAGCACATAAATCAGTGACTGGCACATAGGAGGTGCTCAATAAAAATCTGTTGACCAAATGAATAGTAAGCTAGTGCCCATGTTTCAGCTCTTTCCTCCTATCTGTACTGTACTGCTACTTCCTTTTAACAGTCATTTTGGTTTTCTATTTTCATCTTCCTTAATTTGAGAACATCAAAAATAACTACTTTTCTGTTTTATAAGTATTTTTTCTAATAGGATTACAAGTGAATTTTAAATCAAAATATAAATTATAGATATCATGAAGAAATTTCAAAGATCTAAATCATAGAGTAGAAATCCATCTTTAATTAAATGACATGAATTTTACCCTTGTATAAGAGTAACTTAGTTTAGGCTGTTAAAGGACTTGGCTCATGCATCCCTGTGACTAGAACACTCTTGCCCTCGTCTTCACAGGGTTCTAGCAGACTCCTGCTGACCCTTCACATCTCAGCCAAGGTAATGGCTCCTTCTGGTCACTTACACGTTACCTCTACCCATACCAGTTCTAGAATGTGTTAGGGCTTGGCAATCTGGTTGGAAAGGGGAGAGCTAGTAGACATTTGCATGGCAAGCACGTTGGTTTTACAAAGAATGTGCCTTTGGGATGGCTTGGAAAAATTGATATTGATTATTTGTGGTATAAATCTCTGACTAATGTCTCTTTTACCTTAGTTTTGCCACTAAACCCTGGAAAGTTTCATCTCTCTCCGCTTTGTTCCCATAGCATTTGTGCTGCATTTGTGGTGTGGTTAACAGATTTTATTATTCTCTAAGACTTTGTCTTTCCATTACATTCTGACCTTCTTAAAGTCATCATGTTCATCTAGGTATTTATGGAGCCTAGACTAAAGCCTGGAAGGGTCTATGGTGAAAGTTCATAATTATTCTTTAATAAGAAATGAGTGAATAGTTGAATGAATTCGAAGATAACGGGTTGTATAGCATCCTCATAAAATAATTACTTTAAGACAACATATTCTCTCATTCGCCTGAACAATTTACAGTATGTACTGTACAATCACAGTACTGCACAAGGTCAGGTGCAGTCTTTTTAGGCTGGGTACATTCCACAGCAATGTTTCACACTGTGACCATCTGGATGATTCGATGTAAATACTGATTTGGCAGAAACTCCAGGGGTATGAGAGTACTTGCAGGAATAAAATGAATTTCAAAGATACCCAACAAAAGGATATATTTAAAGCCACCCATTCTCTTATTAAAATAAAAAACATGATGTCCTTTTTATAAATTACGAACAATTTAGTGTTTTCACAACTGGAGAATATACAAACAGTCTGAGTTTTCATTTTAAGAGATTGTTGGATCTCCATTTGTTTATTTGTCACCTCTAATTAGACTCCCAGACTCAGAGAAAAACCCTCTACCCATCATAGAGAATCTATTGCCAATTTAATACATAGAAAAATCTTCTTAAAATTAAAATAAATAGAATGTGTCATTTAAAAATGTCAGCATATTGAGTCAATTCAGATAGCTTTTAAAAACTTACTAAAAAGTACATTTCCAACAGACTTGTGAACTTAGGCCTATTTTGCAAAGGTCACTAAAGTGAACCACTCCTTTTATGCAAAAAAATGATGGATGGGTGTTATAGAAACCATCAAATAAATATCCATTTTAAATCTAGGTTTTAATTTATCCTCTGGAGATGACCCCTGTTCTTTACCTATAATGCTCTTTAAAAAGGAAAGTTACTGCTGTGATTGTCTATTAAATCATTAATTTGTGTCTACTCTATTCAGTAGCTGCTTTAAAAAATATAATGGAATTTCAAGCTGCTCAGAACAAAGGTACCATCTGATTGTCAGCACCATATTCTAAAAGAGCAGGTTAATTTCTCTGAATCTCACAGTTGGAACTTTCTAACACTAACTGGCAGTTTCCACCTAGTGATCAAGGCAATTGACTAAAATAAATTATACATAAAGCTTAAATTCCTAATAGTAATTAGGCTCCTTCATGAGATAATCACACCAGCAAAAGAACTCATCTGTCGGCTGCAACCCTACAGGATCTTGAAATTATCTTATAAAAACTACACCTCCAGAAATGTTTTCATTTCTGGTTCCATGACAAGGCTATCGTGGTACTGTCCATGGTACTAAGCATAAAGGAGATGCTGAAAACATATTCTTTAGTTGACTTATGGATTTCACTGGAGACACTTGATAAAGCATAAGTGTTGGTGCTGTTTACAAAGCAAAAGACTGGCGAGGTTCTCATTTCAATACAGTCAACCAACAGTTATTTATAAGTTCTTATTATGTGCCTGGTGCTAGGCATAGAAAAGCCATATAAAGTATAATCCCTATTCTTCTAGAGTTTGGGGTGAAAGGAACATACACATATGAAATAAAAGGGAAAAAATGTAATAAGGACCCTTCAAGACATAATCATACCATCAAAAGAACTCATCTGTTGGCTGCAACCCTACAGGATCTTGAAATCATCTTATAAAAACTAAGCATCATGCTACTAGCTATAAAACAATTGCTAGAAGAAATCCATATGGGCTAGAATAATAAGTAAGCATTTCATTAAAGATATGTAATTTGGACTAAAGCTTCATGGTTAGGAATCATTTAATTAGGTGGAAAGAAAGAAAGGCATTGCAGGTGAATTCCTGGTGTTGGGAAGAAATATAGCTCATAGAGATGTAGTGAGTGCTGTGATGAACCCCTCAGTCCTTCCCCATTCTTCATGACCAAGGCATTCATTCTCCTGTCTGCTAAGGGTGTTGATGACTGACAGTTTATAACTGGGAAGAGACCCTGACCCAAGAACTGGGGAGAGGCTACATCCAATGCCTGTTAGATGCTGGAATATAAAATCCCATCCCTTTTGCTCCAAGTTGGAACATCACTAAAGAGCTGCTATCCCAGCTCTAGAGCTCCCTCTAAGATCAGCTGAGGCCTTTGATGTGACTGCATCACAGCCCAACTTCTCCATCTATCCAATCTTGTTCACCTCAGTCCACAAATGTGTTGATCCCAAAGATACTCCCCAATAAACCTCCTGCTGGCAAATTTCTGTCTTACAGTCTATTTTCCAGGGATTCTGACCTGTGAAAATAGAGATACTGAGGAAACCAGCCCTACTGTATTATATTGTAAGAGATCTGCATTTATTCATTAAACAAGTATATTTGGAACCTACTCTGCCAGGCACTATTCTAGTGCTGGGGACAGAAAAGTGAGAAAAACAAGTTTCTTCCCACATGGAGCTGATATTCTGGTGGGAATATCACCAGAATAGAATGTCAGGTGATGACAGGTGTTAGGACAAAAAAAGAATCAGGATAAAGGGATAGACAGTGTGTGTGTTTAGGGTGGATGAGACTATTTTGTATTAGGTGGCCACAAAAAAATTCTCTAAAGAGGAAAATATGAGCAGAGAGATTAATAAACTAATGGAATAATCTATTGCTAGTCTTTGGGGGTGGTGGTAGTAGTGGTGGTGGCAGGGATAAGTCATGGTAATGGAGATCATGGTAGAGATAAAGTGGGGAAGGTCATGTGAAGGTCTTGGTGATGGAGATGATGGTGGCAAATACCATAGTGGAGACAGAGGTCATGGTTGGAGGTGGAGGTGGAGAGGGTGGAGGTAATGGTGATATTAGTAATAAGTGAAAGAAAAAATTCAATCTGAGGGACATTTACAAAAAAGGGGCATGTCAGGACTTGTAAGTGGAATAAATAGAGGAAACGAGTGAGAAGAAAAAAGTTGACCACTGGAAACAGATTAGCTAGATCCTGACAGAAAGGGATGTTAGAAAGGAGAAGCAGTAGAGAGGAGGGGTTGGTGATGAATGTCAATTTCATTAGAGAAATAGTTAATTTAAAGTGAGAGTGGGTGGTTTGTTGGAATATTTATCTCTATCATTCTAGATGGCTGTCTGGTAGTAAAGGAAAGCACATGGTTTTGAGTCAAAAGACCTTGCTTCAGTGGTTTGAGGATGTATGTGCCCCAGAAAATCATATCCTTAAATTTAATCCACTCCTATGAGAGTGGACCAACTTTAAGTAAGGCTTTTTGAGGAGGCTACTTCATTTAAGGTGTGACCCACCTCGTTCAGGATGGGTCTTAATCCTCTTACTGGAGTCCTTTATAAACGGGATGAATACAGAAAGAGAGAAAGTCATGGAAGCAAGAAGTTGAAATCATTGAAACCTGGAGTAAAAGAGAGAGACCAGCAGACACCTCTGTGTGTTTTGCCATGTGGCAGAGGAGCTGAGGATCATGGTAGCCAGTCTTCAAAGAAAGTATTGCCTTGATGATGCCTTGATCTGGACATTTTTCTCCGCTTCAAAACTGTAAGCATGTCAGCTAATAAATTCCCATTCTAGTATCTGCTTTGAGCAGCCTAGGAAACTAAAGCAATAAACTATGTAACATCTGTGTCTCAATATCTTTCTTTGTAAAATACACAGGATTGTACCTACTTCACAGGGCTATTGCAGAGAAAACTGGATGGGCTTGTCAAGGAGCACTAAGGATCAAAGATGTAGATATGGTTATCTTCTTTTTTCCTTTTTTTGTAAACTTTCCAAGAACCTTTTTTGTTCCCTATCACCATAACCCCTAGAATTTTTGTGATAAATAAAATATTTAATATTTAATGTTTCTGTATTGCTACTCAACCTTCATTCTCCCAAACTGACACGTAAAAACTATGAAAGAAGCGTTCAAAACTGTCTATAGATAACTATCAGATCATTCCAATTCTTCTATGTAGATGGCAAGAGATGTAGTAAAACCTTCACATGGGAGAATAAGGTCTATTTCAGACTCTGGGGGCAGAAGAGCATATGCTTCTAATCACAGTTCAGTGAAAGACTTTATCAAGGAAAACAAATGTTTACCAACAATTCATACTTCTATGAATCGCTAAATTTAAAATTCAAAGGTAGAAACGTCAGGTATAGCAACACTGCTTACTACATGGGCATCAGACATAAGCCTCGTTTCGTCTGTGGCGGAAGAGAACACATCCTCAGAGGATGGCAGAGCAGTCAGGCGTTGTGCCACGCATGTCCTTCCTGCAGGGAGCCAGCGTGTCCATGATGCATATTCTGGCTCTTCTAGTTCCACATCAACTTTAGATTCCCCTATCACTGACAACACATGAAAAATACATTCTAATCATGTTTGGAAATGCCCCAAATCAATTAATCAAGGCTCAAACCAGCATGTAATAGAAAAAATTTGCACCAATTCAAGACAAAGTTCTGTATGAATTGGGTATTTTCCTTGTCTTTTTCTGGAAAATGAGTTTTTCTCTATCTGCCAGATGCCATAAAGGATGCAAGTTCCATTAAGAAAACAGTGACTAGCTTCCATATAGCTTGTTGATTCCAAAGTAATAAAAATTTGAAGCACTGAAAAGAGCATTTAAATAATATATATAATTACATATTTAATTTGGCATACCAAATTTGATAATGTTTTGAGAAAATGAAATTTTATGTAAGTTCCTAAATTAATGAATTAAATGTAGATCCTCAAAGGGTTCTAAAAATATATATATGCTCTTTCTCCCAAAATATCGATCTTGATTCTTTTCTTTCAAACACTCTTCCCCCAGCCCTTAGCTTTAAAATGACAGGTAACCTCACATTTTTCTCCTACTTCAGGCATAGTTTTTCAAATTCTATCTTCTGAAACTAATTACTATGAAAAATCACAAAGTTTCCTAAACATTAAAAAATTAAGAAACTGGGAAAAAGATAAGTTTTGACATTTCTTCATTTAAAACAATTGAGATGCCCCTAAATTAATTGTGCAATTAGATTATGGGCCAAAAAGGGAAGTTTCATTTAAGAGACAGTGCTCATGTCTGAAACGCCTAATTAGAACGGTTAACCTGATTCTGCAACACAGCAAGCTCCCCACAGAGGCTATTGTGGTGAATGGAAAGAATCCTGCAAAAAGTGTCCTCCTCCTAATGAGCATTTTTGAACAGTAATTTTGTTCATTTATATTTCTCTTGTCTCCTAAAGTTCAGATGAATTTGCCCATACTTTGTATTAATCTCTGTGATATTGCCTCCCATTCTGTATTTTCAGACTACGAGAAGCAATTTATTCCACTACAGTCTCCTGATGTGTAAATTAATTCCCAGAGTCAAGTAGTCACTTCAGGTGAATTTGGCACATTATAAGTAACCCTATTATTTTTACTAAAGGAAGAGAGCTATGACCTAGATAATTCAAAAGGGGTATATTATCTAAAATATTCATTTTTTTCCGTTTTTGAAAATACGTGGTATTTTAGTTTGCCAAAGGGCTACCAAAGCAAAGCACCAGAAATCTGTTGGCTTTTATAATGGGGATTTATTTGGGGTAAAAGCTTACACTTCCAAGGCCATGAAATGTCCGGATTGAGGCATCAGCAGAGATGCTTTCTCACCACAGTCAGCTACTGTTTATCCTGGAGTTGTTGGCACGTGGTAAAGCAAGATGGCGCCGATCTCTGAGGAGGTCTCTGCCTTCTCCAGAATCTACCATCTCTTGGAGCTCAGATGTGAATAATCAGGCATAGGGCTTGCCTCTTTCTGGACCTCAGCTCTTTGAGCCTCTCAGGGGCTTCTGTTTTCCTGCAGTCCTCTCTCTCACATGGCAGAATCAAACACGGCAGCTCCCTTTCCCTGTGTCTGTCTGTCTCTCTGTGTGTCCCTTTATATCAGAGGGCAGGGACTCAGCATTAATCTCGCTCCTTTGACATAATCCAGTCAAATGGGTCTCACACCCACAGGAATGGATTAGTCTAAAACATAATCTTTTGCTTTTTGGGATTTACAAACATTCAAACTGTCACACGTGGAGAGTGACAATTCAGGCAAGGATCCTGTTTTAAGGAGTTTATGGACTCAGGGAGAATTAAGACCTGTACACAGTGAGACAAATATAAGTCCTCAGTGACATATGAGATGTATGGGTAAGATGCTATGGAAACACAAGAAATGAAAGGACTGGGGCAATAAACAATAGAGGCGTTACTTAAGCAGAAAGAGTCACCATTTCTCACGCGCACGCGCACACACATAGAAAATATTGCTTCTCACCTATAGATAAATCATTGAATGAGTAGACACACTTTCCTTTTTGAAAAATGGATATAATAAGTACTGACAGAAAGGAATTACATTTCTAGAATTGTTAAATTACATCTAGGCCATAATTTCCACACTTGGAGACTCTGACTGATTTAGTACGTATGTCAAAATACAGATAAAGCCAAATGCAGTCATAATAAGAGCACAGCATAAGAGCTCCTTAGGATATGGTTTTCCTTACCTCATCCCTATGTTAAAAAAATCTATCTGTGGAAGTCTTCATTCAGAATGACTGCCTTCTTTTGAAATCAGAATTCACATTTTGGGGTGGAAATGCTAAGAAATTACTTGAGACGCTCATAATTTCATACATCAGAAAGCAGTCTGAAGTCTCCAGTATCTGAGGAGGGTACAGCAAACCACTGGATACTCTTCTTTCTCTCATGCATATAAATATGGGTGCAAATTCTGCCCGTGTTGAATAATAGTATGATGCTTATTTAGTAATCTTGGAAAATAAGACGAGATGGGGAACAGATAGAAGTCATTTCTGACAAAAAGTAAATGTTTTATATACATTATCATCATCTTATACTCTGAATCAGTTGCTCAAAAATGCCTGAGTTCAGGATTGGTGGGTGCTCTTTGGGCCTAAAATATGGTACCAATGAAATAATGTGAAGGGATGTGAGATACTTTGCTTTGTATTACCATGTGATTCCATTTTCCAGCCTGCTGCTCAGATTTTTATAACTCTTAGGATACGGAAAATGTAAGTTACATCTCACTTGAAATGAGTTAAACTGAAAATATCAATCATACAAAAACTTACACTTGCATTTCAGCTACTAGAAATTTAGAATTTCTCATTAATAAATAAAATTTAATGGGACACAGATACAAGTCTTTTTTCCCAAAAATCTAAATACAAAATACTAGACATAGCTCCTATTTGGAATGTAAAAAAGACAAAAATTTAGTTGGGTTGATTCTACTAAAAATGTGTTAGGGTCTTTTGAAAAAGCTATTTATTAAAGTTAGGAAATTTGCCTAGAGTTTAGCAGTGGTATGCAGAGTGCAGAGTTTCTAAGAAAGTTATCTTGGCCTCATTTCCTGTAATATTAAATTATAGATTTTTGATGAATGCTAAAAATATAGATGGACTTTTTAAAAACTGACATGGATTACAGTCACTCTTGACCAAAACTTAGTGAATGAATGGCTACTATGTACTGCTGATAGACTTGAGTTTTCAAATACCAATTGTCATAATCCTCCTCAAGAGGAATTTACTCAATGTATATACAAGTGTATGAACTATTTTCACCTTTATTTGAAAAAGTACTGATAACCTCTTATTGATTTTTTATAGCAAGAGAAATTGGGTGATATCTGCTTCTCCCTTCGCTACGTACCTACCGCTGGTAAACTGACTGTTGTCATTCTGGAGGCAAAGAACCTGAAGAAGATGGATGTGGGTGGCTTATCTGGTAAGTCTATGATGTTTTTTAAAATTGCTATTTTTTCATGGATACCAAAATCATAGCATACATGCTGCAACTCCCCACTTCTTAATTGATCACAGTTCTCTTTCCTGTGGTGTCTGGAAACAATCTCAGAATTCATCCAAGCACAGGCCCCAGGAAGCCACCCTCAATCTATTGGAATTGCTTCATAAGATGAAACCTATTTTCCTGCTTCATATCTAAAATATCAATTGTCAGTTCTATGGCATTGAAGATTTTTGCTTCTCTTCTGAAAGGCAATGCATGTTATGGATTTGTTGAGGTTTCTTATTTTTTGTCAAAATTCACTCATGGTGTGAAAAATAGTGTTATATCTATTTTTATTTATTAGGTATTTGATAACCTAATCTAGCTTTTGTAATACCATGTTATTAAAGATTCAGCATTTCAAATATATATGAGCATTGCAATCTCTGTTTTAGAGTAAATTCCCATAATAATGCATTATTTTCTACAGCTTATGTTGGGGTGGATGAGATTTTGCATAGAAGGTTTTATACAACCCGACCTTAGTAAAATAGGATGAGAAAAGTATAAGCCTGCCCGGAAGCTAAGTCAATTCAAGGTCTTGTCACACAGATGAACATAGATTTTATTTTCTTCACTGTGTGATTAAATCAATTATATTTCTAATTTTCCAGTAATATATTAAAGTGTAAGGGATTTTCTTCATGTGTCCCAAGGTCATTATAAATAGATGATAGCTGTAATGGTTGTGGCTATAGAATTAGAGCCAATATTACTGGTTATTCAATGCTTACTTGAATAAAATTATTGCTAACTTTGAAAGGTTACCCTAATGTAACATGGTGATTTTACATTCTAAAGCATAACAGCTAAAAAATGCTAAAGCCAGGTTTCCACTTACTGAACCACTATTTTGTTAATCGAATATATATATATGTGATATAAAATTTATTTCTCTTCATAAATAAATCACCTGGGGAAGCTACAAGCTACGTTAATTCTTTCATGTCACTAAGACTCTATTTCATAACTTACTACTTTCACTGCTGAATAGCATAAGAGAGCAAACTTAAAGCAATGAATACAATTTCCTCTAAAACTGTAAAAAGTATTTAATATGTGGAAAAAATACAGAGGAATTTTTACTGCAGTAACAATATATCCCTATATTACTACTTAGTATCCTGAAGCAATTACTTTAGACATCTTTGACCTTTCCCTTTTCCTTGGTTCAAAGCCAAATACTATTACATGGTTCCTTAGCATCCTCTCTCACCTGTCATGTTTCATTCCAAATTCCCATGGCAACCATCCCCCATCACCTCGGACCTAGTATTCCCCTAGTACTTCCTTCCAATTCATCTTATATTCATCACCAGGGCTCACAAAACAGATTACCATGAAGCCAATAATTTGTCAAGGCACCTCATTTGTTCCAGCTTCTTCCAAGGACCAGAAATGAGTTTCTTTTTTTCTTTTTTTTTTTTTTT
>PVKH010020470.1:0-14574 GCA_004027955.1 Chaetophractus vellerosus | reverse complement strand
GTTGGAGAGTAGAATGTACTAAATCAGTTGTTCTCAGTTGGTATGGGTGCTTGCCCCCAAGGGGCATTTGGCAGTATCTGGATACATCTCTGGTTGTGACAACTGGGGAAGTGCTACTGGCACCTACTGGGTAGAGCCAGGAATGCCACTAAACATTCTACAATGCACAGGACAGCCTCCTACAACAAAGACTTATCCAATCCAAAATGCTAACAGTGCCAAGGTTGAGAACGCTGTACTAAATCATTCAAAAAAAAAAAAATCAGAGTTTGGCAAATTTTCTCTGTAAAGGTCCAGTTAGTAAATATTTTCAACTTTTCAAACCAGATCTTATTGCAGCTACTCAACTCTGCCATTGTAGTGTGAAAGAAGCCATAGATAATATGCAAACAAATGGGCAAGGCTGTTGTTTTGGTCAGCCACAGGTGTGCCTTTTGAAAATATACCAAAATTGGTCGGTCTTTACAAAGGGTATTTATTTGGGGTAGACGCTTACAGTTACCAGGCCACAAAACATAAGTTTCTTCTCCTACCAAAGTCCACGTGTTGGAGCAAGATGGCTGCCAGGGTTCAGGCTTCCGGGTTCCTCTGTTCCCGGGGCTGCATTTCTCTCCGGGCTTAGCTTCTGCTTCTTCCACAAGTTCAGCTGTAGACCATGTGGTTCTCTATGCGTTGCGTCTCTCCACAAGGCAGCTGTAGACTATCGGGCGAACGGCTCACTCCAACATCAGAACTGCTTCTCCAATCTGCTTCTCTAAATCTCTGCAACTCAGATCTGCTGCCTAGCCCTTATACCTGAGACCACACCCACCAAGGGGCAGGGCCTAACACCCTCCTGACTTGGCCCAGTTAATGCCCTTATCATAACTTAATCATGCCCAGATGAACAGATTAGTTTACAAGAATAATCCAATTTATATTTTTGGAATTCATAATTAAATAAAACTCTGAAACCATTATAGCTGTGTTCCAATAAAACTTTATTTACAAAACAGGTAGTGGGTGTAGCTCGGTCATTGAGAGCCTGCCAAACTTTTCATGTACAAGGTTCCAGGTTTAATCCCAGGTACCTTCTTAAAAAAATAAAAAAAAACCCAGGTGGTGGGCTGGATTTGACCTCTGGCCATAGTTTGCCTATACCTGAAATAAATCTTTCTAATATAAAAATCATTTAATAAGGTTAGGTATAACCAGAGGAGAAATTAAATAAGGGAGTACAAGGAAGTTTATCATGAAGGATATGGACAGGGTGAGCACACACCTATCCACGACTTATGGTAACATAACACAGAGTCTCCATAGAAACTGAAAAGATAACTTTTTGAGTAACAAAAAAAAAGCACTCTTTTATATAATGTGTAGTGAACATGCTGACTTCTTTTTTATATATATATATTTCTTTTTTTGTTGTTGTTGTTACATATCCCTCCCCTTTCTGCTTGCTCTTGCTGTGTGTTCATTTTTTGTGTTCTTCTATGTCTGCTTTGTCTCCCCCTGCGGTGACACGCCGAGTCAGCTCACTGCGCAGGCAGCTTGCCCCGCTTGTGGGTGGCTCTGCTTCCATTCCCGGGTGGCTTTGCTCCGTTTGCAGGCGGCTTTTGCTCCGTTCGCAGGCGGCTTGCCCTGCCCGTGGCAGCTTTGCCCTGCCTGTGGCAGCTTAGCCTTGCCCGTGGCGGCTTTTTGCCCTGCCCACGGCAGCTCTGCCCCGTCCGCGGCAGCTTGCCTTCTCAGACAGTCTGCCCGCTTGGAGAGGTCCCCAGGAACCGAACCTGGGGCCTCCCTTGTGGTATACCAGCGCCCTATCCACTGGGCTACAGCCGGCCCCCACATGTTGACTTCTACAGCAAGAAATTATTTCACCTAAACAAATGACTAGATTTACCAAGCTTAAATATATCCTGGGTGAAACTTCTTTAATGAGTTATGGGAAGCTTGGGATTTTCCACAAACTGCTTTGTGGTTGTCTTAATTGGAGATAAACTCCTAGACTGTGTGACCCTTAGGGTAGATTACTTGTGGTCGTAGCCTTTTGGCACTGGGCTAAGGGGGTATCCTCTTGGAGTTAAAGGGATAAAACTTTTATATTGAGAAAGATTTCATTTTTATCTAAAAAAAAAAAACGGAAGGGAAAGAACAGAATCCCCTAGTAGCCCACTGACACCCAGAAATATGTGGTTTCCCATTAGAGGGGGTCTAGAAACTCCACTAGATACACTACCAGGTCATTTTGCCATATTTTCACTGATGCAAGAATTGAAGGAACTGGGTATGAGGAGAGTTGGGGTAACAGGATGGTGTCCTCTCAGGGTTTTTCTGACTAGACTAGGACTTAGCTGGGTTCTGGTTAAACCCTAAGGATATATCTACCACCAAGGGCTGGGCTTTTGGGGAGGTCATTCTCTTTGCTGTCAAGAAGAACTTTCCTAACACGAAAACTCTTCCAACAAGCCCCAGGCTGCCATGGGAGTTGTTCTACTACTGGGCGAGGGTCTTCTCTTATGGAGGCAGAAGGACAGTTGTGTAGGATTTTGCGTTACTACCAAATTCGGGGGCTAGGGGGTGGAATGATATGATCTCCAATGTTGCTTCCAAACTGAGGTTTTGACATTAAAGATGTAAGTTTTTGTCCAAGAAAACTATCAGGCTTGCATTCATCCCAAAAATGGGAAATAAAGGGAAACTGGGATATAGAAACGCAAGGTAAGAATCCAATAAAAGATCATTGAGCATGTTAAAGAGAGGAATCAGGATGTATCGAGGCTTAGCACAAGTAGTTATAAGACCCACTGAATTAAAGGCACAAAACGTTTGAATGTGGAGATCTGGGGTTGAAAACAGTATATAGAAAAGGTGATGCAGAAGTAACTTTCAGCAGAGATGCTCAAATGCGGCTTTCATTTCTCTTTCCCTTTGCTTATTCAGGCGGTTATGCAGTTATAATTTATACTGATGTCTTACAAGCCAGCTTTATCCTTTTGGGATCATTCGTGTTAGTGGGCTTTGGTAAGTGAAACTTGGGACTGAGAAATGTGGGTGGAATCTGACTCGGAGCTGCTTAGGACCGTTTCCGCACCCTCATTTTACAGATGAGGAAACTAAGGCCCTCAAGACCCAAGAATGTTGTTCTCTAAGGTCGTATTGGCAATTGGGGATGAAACTTCTATTCACTTTAGAAGAGGGGTAGGGTAACAGGGTGGAGATGATAAACTAGAGTGCATCTTCTCCAGCCTCCTGATGCTACTGCACAACATAACATTTTTTGATATATGCCTTGATTATTCAGTGGTTTCACACAATTCACAGTCTTACCAGTCAGTAAACATTAGCAATAGTACACCATGAAGTAACATGGGACATTTTTTATTGGGGTATTCATGTTAGTTCTCATGATAAGTAAATGATTGTCAAGTGGTAAGACAACAGTTTTCTGTCTAAAATACATAAAAACTTGTACATCCAAGTATTAGTCTCAGACTTGTCACTGTGGGAACCCATTCACATACAATTTTATTTCTTTTTATCTTGGAGAAATATTTTGGGCATATTCTTCCAGACATACTCTTCACACATAAAAATTTTTATGTCTTAGATATATATTTTAATAGAATCAAAACATAAAGTTTTGCTGGCTGATTTTCTACCACCACCCCTAAATCATGGACAAATTTCTATGTCAGTAGATAGAGATCTTTTTGTTGAAAAATATACAAATCAAAGTGTATAGCCCAATGAAATATTACAATGTAAACACGCTCTTAAAACCAGCACCTAGGTCAGGAAATGATCTTTTTTTCCCCCATCCTTTCCAAACTTTGTACCTTTTATTTCTTTTTCTAGCTATTGCACTGGCTAGGACCTTAAATGCAGTGCTGAATAGAAGTGAAGTAGCAGGTATCCTTGTCTCATTCCCAGTCTTAGAGGAAAAACTTCGAATATTTCACCATTATATACAATATTTGCTGTAGATTTTTGTAGATACCATTTGTCAAGCTAAGGTATTCTCTTCAGTTCGTAATTTGTTAGGACTGTTTATCATAAATGAGTTTTGAATTTTGCACATTTTTCCCACACCTACTGAGATGACTATATTATTTTCTCCTTTATTCTGTTAACATGGTGAATTTCACTGACTTTTTTTTGTATGTTAACTCAGCTTTGCATTCCTGGAATAGACTCAGCTTTTCTAGAGATTTCCCCAAATTCCTCTTCAACGTGGCAAAGTGACTAACTTAAAAACTCATGAGCAGTGTTTGAGCTGTGTTTCCAAACTTTCCAGCCAACACGGATACATTAAGACTTGTTAAATTTTGCCCATCTAATAAGTTAAACAACAATTGAAAAAGGTACTTCTTTTTTTTTTTTTTAATTTGCAGTTTCCTGATACTGGTGAGGTTGAGTATTTTTTTCATATATTCAGTGATCATTTGTATTTCCTCCTTTTTGAAGTTACCTGCTCATATTCCCTACCCATATTTCTTTCCAGCAGTTTTCCTTGGTTATTGATGTGTAGCAGTCCTTTCTCCATGATGCACATCTCTTCTTCCTGTCTCACAAAATTTTTAACTTGATTTCCATCATATAAAATTTAAAGTTTAACATCAAATTATAAACCTTCCTTTTGCTTATTTATTTATTTATTTATTTATCCCCCCCTTGCTGCTTGAGCTCACTGTGTCCATTTGCTGTGCGTTCTTCTGTGTCTGCTTGTCTCCCTTTGTTGCACCAGCTCACCATGCCAGCTTGCCTTCACCAGGAGGCTCCGGGCATCGAACTCGGGGCTTCCCGTATGGTAAACGGGCACCCAACCACTTAAGCCACATCCACTTCCCTACTTTTCCTTTTGAAATGTTTAAGTATCTACTTCCTCACCCTGAAGAAAATCTAACTTGGTAGCATTGTTTTTCACCTTTAATTTTTTAAATCTACATGGAATTTATTTTTCTTAGTGCCATTAGGTATCTTATTAATTTTATAGTCACACAGGATCCTCTTTCTTCATTGCCTACTCTTTGACTAGTTCTTAATTCCATATGACCATGAACCTATTTGAAAAATAAGTCTTATTTCAAAGGAACAAGTTTTAATAGCCCAAAATGGAAATAATGTTTTAGCTAAATCAGTGGCATTATGGGTGTTTTCGTGCTTTTAAAAAATATTTTCCTCATTGTTAAGATTTTACACCATTTAGGATATTGGGAGAAAACATGCCACAGGCTTTGAAGGAAATTTCAAATATAAAGTTTCATAAATATCTTACTGGTGTTCCTGGAAGAAGGATACTAATTTCTGTTTTAGTCAGAATTCTTTAGATAATTTGTGGCAAAATTTTAGTTCAAAACTAGTGTAAGTAAATAAGTACTTTTTTTTTTCAGTTCACATAGGTAAAAAATCCAGGGACATATAACCTTCAGGCATGGCTGAATCCAGGGTTCTGAATGAACCAGATAGAAAAATAGCTTCAAACTGTCATACTAGCTAAGAACTCCAAAAGAAGGAAGCAGTCTCTTTTGGTCCCTTCAGAAGAAGGGTCCTGAGGCAGTTCAGATTGGCCAGTTTGGCTCATGTCCACTCCTGACACATCATTTGTTGCCAGGGAATAGGGGGTGTTGGCCAGATCTAGGTCACATCCCAGATTGGGATGAGGGAGGGATTAACTAGTCCTGCCTACGCCACACATAATGGAATGCTACTGTAAAGAGGGGTTCTGCTACCAGGAAGGGGATGGGGGAGGAAATGAGTCTGGGCATGCAATAATTACCTCACCAATGTCCACTATAATTTTCTTTCTCTTTGGAAGAGATAGTCTTTTCTTGGGCACAGAAGGTCTTGATGGTTCATCACTCCATTGGTCACCATCTTTTACAGTTGCACCTTTTACATTAGATATGGTTAATCAAACTGAGTCTTACTTTGCAATCTTGGTTCTTCAGATTTACATTGTTGTGCTCTTGAAGGTACTAATAAGCACTCTGTGGTGTTTTAAAGCCTTTAAGGAAGTGGGAGGATACCAGGGCTTGCTGAATAAGTATATGCACGCCATCCCAAGTATTGTCAGTGAAGGAAACTGGACTGCCAAGCCAGAATGCTACATCCCTCGCCCAGATTCTTTCCATATCTTCCGAGATGCCATCACTGGAGACATTCCCTGGCCTGGACTTGTCTTTGGCTTCTCCATCCTCTCCTTGTACTACTGGTGCACAGATCAGGTAATTAGAGACATGGTAGCTGGGGGAAGTGACAGCATTTGGGAAGAGGTTAATGTTTCTCTGTGTGTGCCAGGCTTCACCAAGTTCCGTGCAGCCATAGGTAACTGGGAGCCTGTCTCAGTGGTCATTTCCCCTGTCAATATTTACTTATTCCATAAATAACTTTATTACTTTATAGGAAATTCTATTTTTAAAAAGAAATTTCGGGGAACCGGCTGTGGCTCAATTGGTTGGGCTCTGGTTTACCACATGGGAGGCCCCGGGTTCAGTTTTGGGGCCTCCTGGCGAAGGCAAGCCACCGCACAGTGAGCTGACACAGCAGGGGGAGATAAGCAGACACGGAAAAACACAAAGCAAAAAATGAACACAGCAAGCATAAGCAGCAAGGGGGGGTATATAAATAAATAAAAATAAATCTTTAAAAAATAAATAAATAAAGGAATTTTCTCCCACAATCCCATCTAACCCATCAGCCATTTTCAAATTTTCTTTCCAATCATTTGTTTAAAAAGCATAAATTTTTAAATAAAACTGGAATAAAATGGGAAAGTTCCATCTTTATTTATCCTACCTGAATTTTAAATGTCCTTTTGACACAAAAAGGTAAATACATGACACAGCTGCACAACTTTTTTTTCAACTGGACAACAAGTGTCAAAATCTTGTGGGTAAAACAAGATTGGTCAGGAAAAGACATTATTCAGATAATTGGTAATAATCTGACGCAATGTCCTATTGCAATTTTTAAAGGCCCATTTTCAGTTTATTCAAGTTTGTTTCTATGGTGTTTTATCCGTCTTGATAAAAAAAAAAACTCAGACCTTTATAATTTGTCTGTGCTGCACTTCATCAAAAGGTTCATTCTCTGGATCAAGTCAGTGGCATCAGAATGCCTGTAATGATCAGGTTCATTGTCACTAACATCTGGCATCACAGCAGTTAAACTGGATTTAATGGCTTCTCTACTATTTTTATGAAGTACAACTTCACCTTAAAATCAGGAGAAAAGTATCAGTTGGCCTTGTCTTTACTTGCTTTATCAAGATCATTTTTTGTTAAAAGTAAGTACTAGATATTCCTTGTCATTATCTGCAAGCTCTGTACTGCAACTACTATTAATTTCTTGATTACATAGACTTCCATTTCCAACTTTTATGAAGTTTCCTCTGGTCCTGATAGGAAGAATATAGTCGCCCATAAGTGGGCACCCAACATTTTGCACTTTAGCATCGTTATGTTTGTGGAAGAACTGTATTTCGATGTCAATACACAGGCAAAGGCCGAGAGAACTCAAAGTACGTGAACTTGTCTTCCCGTCGTGTGGGTCCTGAATTGGAAGAGTATATCTTCCCCTTGAGCTTGCAGGCTACAGAGGATTACAAGTTCTGCCACTGAACACTGGAATAGTTTCAAACACCATCTTCTGAAACAACAACACCAGTGGTCTATAATCCAGATGATCCTAAAAGCATCGTTTCATTGAAAGTGAAAAATAGCTCTTTTTTATTCTGATTGTAACAGTGATGCATACTTTTAAAATAGCAAAACTGTATTGAGCTATATACCTCAGAAGACTGTATAAAGCATATACGTACAGCTTTAAAATAATGAAGTGGACATCTGTGTAACCATTACCCAGGTTAAGATATAGAACATAGCCATTAAAGTAAAAATGACACAACTTTATTGTAAAAAGTCAAAAAATGAAGAGAAGTTCAAAGATGAAATCACCAGAATCCCATCAAGAGGTGAAATCTACTGTATTTTTACAAACATCTTTCCAGATATCTTTCTGTACATACAAACAAAAAGAGATGTATGAATTATTGTACATAAACATAGTTAGGCTACACCTGCTTTCCGTGTTTTCTTGGGTTTCTTTTTATTCAGAAGTCTTTTGCATACATTCTTTCATGTAGGCAAATAAGCATCAACATTTTTGGATTCACTATTGCAAACACCGATGCTGGGAACATTCTTGGACAGGCAGCTCTGTAACACTTGTGTGAGTGTCTCCCAGATACCTTATATTTTTGGTTCCTTTTGTTAATGTTGTTTTTTAAATTACATTTCCTCATTATTGTTTATGCCTAGAAATGGGCATTTATTGTAGGATATAGGTCTTATATCCAGCCACATTGTCAGTCTTAATAATTCTAATAAGTATCTGTATATTCTTATGTACACAGTATATCAGCTGAGACTAATGAAAGTTTTATTCCTTCCATTCCTGTCCTTAAACCTTTTACATATTCCTGTTGTCTCACTGTGCTCACTCAGACTTCACATGTCATGGTGCCTAGGAGAAATAAAGCAGTGGGTAAGAACAGGGACTCTGGAGCCAGATGTACACTTCAAATCTTGGCTCTGCCATGTACTAACTGGGAGACCCTGGGCAAAGTACTCTCTGTGCTTCTGTCTGCTCATCTGTAAAGTGAGGACAGTAATAGTGCCTGCCTACTGTTCTTGTGAGGAGTGAATGAATCGGGATGCTAAATGGCTGGCAGAGAGAAAGCATTACAATTACTAAGCAGTAATAGTGGGCATCCTTGGCTGGTGACTGATTTTAAAAGGAATATTTCTTGTGTTTCATCATTGAGTATAATGTTTGAATTGGGTTTTGTGTTGATGCTCTGCAAGAAGTTAGAAATATTCCTTTCCATTCCTACCTTGCTTCAGTTTTTTCTTTGTTATTAAATCATGAATGGATGTTGCAGTCCATCAAATTCTTTTTAGTATTTTATCCATCTATTGAGATGCCCATATGGGTTTTCTCTTTTAATTTGTTAATGAAATGAATTATACCACATTTTCTTCTCTTTATGGGTTAGTTTTGTCTTTATCAAAGTTACATATGCATAAAATTTAACAGTTGAATCCTCCACAAGGTTTATTATGAAAACAGCAGTCTCCCCCCATCCTACTTCCCCTTATCATCTCCACCCCTCAGAGGCAATGGCTTTCAACTTGTGAGGCTCTTCCTTTGAATAATTACTTCCTTATCTCTAAATACTTATGCTGTTGCTTCTTCGTTTTTCTGATTTAGGCATTACTTACTGACATCCCTCTTCTGAAAATGAAGATTGTTAACTCTTTCACTCACTCTTGACACATGCACTCACATCCTCCCACACATGCGGGCATGTTCAGGCACATACGACGCCTTCATCCCCCCAGTATACTTAATGTCATTACCTTAGTTGGCTCTGTGTTCGGGTTTAATGTTACTGCAACTATGTAAATCCGTTCACTGAAGAAATATACATATATACATACGTACATACGTACATACCTACTTTCACTGATAAGCTAAGTAGTATATTAAGAATGCACTTCTTTCTTGAACAACTTTTTATTAATTTGCTTAGTGTTCTGAGTGTTTGTCACTAATTTAATCCTCGAACCCTTCCCCAATGTCTCTAATGATTAAATCTCTCATATGTTAAAGAGTTCAACTATTTCACTAATTTTGTCTTTATGGGTCATCTCTTCTGGAGCAGTTTGACTTATTCCATTCTTGGTTGCTCAGTAAGAGCAGCTGTCATTCTTGTATCTCCCTTTATCAGCATCCTGAGAATTACTGTGGCTTCTCTCTTAGGTCAAATATTGCTTCCCGGACCCCAACAGTTTCTTTTCCTGGATTTACTTTCTCATTCTTTTTCTTTTATTCCTTTAGTGGTCACCCTTGAATTTTTAATCTACATACTGAAGTGTCAATATTTTTTCCTTTCTTCCAACAATTCAAAGATTTTACAATGCTTTAACTCCTCTCCCCCCGCCCTCCCCACACACCTTGTGCTATTTAACTGTCCAGTATTTTAGCTCTGTTTCCTTAGGAGACTTTTAACAACACATATTAGACATTATTGTCTTTAATTCCATTACTGTTAATTTTCTTTTCTCATCATTATTTCTTGCATCTTATAACTTCCTTCTGTAATCATCTTCCTTTTTTTTGAAGTGGATCCTTTAGGTGTTCCTTTGGAGTATTGATGTGGGAGGCGTGGGCTTTTGGTGATGAATTTTCCAAGGTTCTCTTTGTCTAACAACATCTTTATTTTTACCTTTGGTCTCGAAAGTTACTTTTTCTGTATATAGAATTCGAGGTTGATGGTTATTTTCTCTTAGTATATTGAAGGCATTTTCTTCTGATTTCTGGCTTCCATTTCTGCTATGGAGACCTCATATTCAGTCTAATTCTTGTTCCTTTGTAGGTAATCAGCTTTTTATTTCTGTTTTTTTTAAAAGCTTTCCTTTCATTTTATTGTACTTTCTGATCCTCAGGATTCATGTGTTTCATCAATTCTGGAAAATGACGAGTCTTTTACAGTTTAATAAAACCTCACCCCAACTCTCTTTATTAAACTTCACTTATTATATATGGATATTGGACTTTATCTCCGTATATTTCACATGTCTTACCTCCCTTTCTTATTTTCCATATCTTCCTCTCTCTGTGTTGCATGATGCGTAATTTTCCCAGATTTGTCTTCCAGGTGACTAATTGTCTCTTTAGCTCTTATCTATTCTGTTATTTTACCAATAAATTGAATTTTAATTGCAGTAATTTTGTTTTTCATTTGTAGACGTTCTTCAGGAACCCAGGTTGCAGTCCTCACTGCTGTCAAGCATTTGAGGCATAGGGAAGGTAGCCACTGCAAGAAGGGTAAAATTTACTGATATTTACCGCAGTTTACTGCTGTCTTCCTCCAACACTTCCCTGGATGCTACACAGTGTTCCATTAGACTCCAGAGTTTCAAAATAGTTAAGACAGTTCCTGTCAGTTCAGTCAAAAGTTGTTGGGGTGGAGGGACTGATTCCTGGAGCTTGCTACTCCAACACCTTCTCATAATCCTCTCCTCAAAAGATAATTTTTAAATAATGCATTGTGATTAAGTCAGGTTTAATCCAGGCATAGAAGGAAGATTCAAACAAAATGTATTGATGCAATTGTTAATAATATACTAAAGAAAATCATATAATTCTCAATAAATGCAGAAACAACATTTTATAAATTTGAACACCTATTTATGATAAAAAGCTTACATAAATACAGGAGTAGAAAGGAACTTCCTTAACTTGATAAAGATTATACACCAAAAGTTTACTGCAAACATTTTATGGAATGAAGAACTTTAGATGCATTTCCTTAGAGATCAGGAATGAGAAAAAATGTTATTTTTTTTCACAGTCTTGGTCAAATGTATAGTTTTAGCTGTTCACTTGCATTATACTTCTTTCTTATAGCTTTGATCAGAACTACTGCTATTTTCTACTTATATTAGAAAATATAATGGGAAAATATGATTCTATTCACAGTAGCACCCTATGAATTAACTGAATCAAGAATACATGACATCTATGAAAAAAATTTTAAACTATTAGTGAATACAGATGATCTGAATAAATGGAGAGTCAGTCTATGTTCTTGAATGGGATGACTTTATATTTTTAATATGTCAGTTAAATTACATTTAATTTAGTCTATAAATTAAATGTAACCAATCAAAATTCTACTTGAATTTTTTGAAGAATTCAAACTTATTCTAAAAACTATATAGGCCTCTATCAATAGTAGATTGTTAAATAAATTGTGAAATATTCATACAATGAAAAGGCAATATAGCAATGAAAAGGAAGGATAATAAGATAGATGAATCTTAAAACCATGATGCTGAATAAAGGAAGATAGACACAAAAGACTATGTAGTACATGATTCCATTTGTATATAGTTCCATACAAGTAAAGCTAAGGTAGATTGTTTAGGGGTACACAATTAAATGGTAAAAGTTTAAAGAAAGGCAAAGAAGAAATAATGAAAATTGTCATGGAAATGGTTATTTCAGGAGGGAGGGAAAGATTGAGGTGTAAAAGAGGCACTCAGACATCTGGGGTACCTGCAGTATTCCCTTTCTTGATCTGGACAGTGGTCACACAGTATTGTCTTTAATATGCTACTGCTGTGCATTTATGTAATGTACTTTAGTGTGTTAATAAAGTAAATAAGGTGTAAAGGTCATGTGGAAGAAGAAAATAGCTAACCCCCGTTTGAAAATGAAGGACAAAGAAAGAGAATTTTCCCTACCAGATATTTAAATATGTACAAAGTAACAGTAATCAAAACAATTTGAAATTGTCAACAACAGAGACTAATGGAACAGAATAGACAATGGAGACAGACTTATGTACTTATGAGAATTTAATATATATTTAAGGGGACTTCTGGGAAGATGGCGGACTAGTAAGACACAGGAATCTCTTCTCCAGAAAAATAGCTAGAGGATAGGCTGAAACAGCCCCGATAAAGATCTTCTAGGGTTTAGGACAGCAGATGAAGGCTGCACACCACCCAGAGGAGAGAGGGACAAAAGATGGAAATCGTGACTACAGAACTGTGAGTTGGAACTAGCGGCAGCTGCTGCTGCTGCTGGCACCCTCCCCCACACTAAAGACTCTTTAAAATTCTCAGGCCTCTGGGCCTGCAACTACAGACAAAGGGGGCTCCAGGGATCTATCACCCAGGAAAGGGGAGGGAGAGGGACACAGCCTAAGGCTGACTCAACTTTTGAGTCACAAATTTGGTCTGCTGTGTCCCAAGAGCCCTTCCAGGCTGGATAGGGCTACGGCATTGTTTGCCTTAGAGCCTGCAAGAAGCTAAAGATATACAACCCTCCCAATCTCCTTCTCTACTAACAGGGACTGATTGTTGAGGACTCAGAGGGGAGTGGAAATATTTCCTGTCGGGAAAAGGGAGGGGGCTGCCAGAGAAGGCTGGAGAACTGTCTCAGGGAAAGTTTGAATTACAAGGCTCCTAGCCTCCTGACAGGAAGCTCTATCACAATGATCTAGTCTGTGTTGCAACAAATACACTCCAACCAGGCATTGAATTGAGAGCTGCCAAAAAAGCGCCATCTCCTGCCAGACCAAGGAAGTGCACAAAAGAAAATTGAAAATAAGTAGGAGAGGCTTTTTCTGGCCTCTATAGCTTCCCTGCCCAAGGCCCTAGAAAGCAACTCTACAACCAATTGCTGGGTCCAGTGCCCAGTTTTGAGCAACCAGCAGGACAATCCTAACAATCCAGGTCGAGCCAAAAATCAAAGAGCTGTGGCAACTCACAGGCTCCTGCCACTAAATGCTTATAAAAGAGAAACAGATTGAGCATCTGAATAAACCACATGCTAACCAGATGCCTAAACACCAGCAAAAAATTATGAGCCATACTAAGAAAATAGATGACGTGGCCCAAGAAAAGGAATACATCAAAGTCCCAGAAGAGATGCAGAGTTTGAGAAAACTAATCAGCGAGATGAGCACAAATTTCCAAAATCAGATTAATGAGTTAAAAGACAATATAGTTAAAGAGATAAATGACATCAAGAAGACATTGAGCGAACACAAAGAAGAATTTGAAATACTGAGCAGAGAAGTTAACAGAACTCATGGGAATGAGAGACACAATAGGTGAGATCAAAAACACATTTGAGGGAACCGGCTGTGGCTCAATTGGTTGGGCTCTGGTTTACCACATGGGAGGCCCCAGGTTCGGTTCCTGGGGCCTCCTGGTGAAGGCAGGCCACCACATGGTGAGCTGACGCAGTAGGGGGAGATACGCAGACACGGAAAGACGCAAAGCAAAAATGAACACAGCGAGCACAAGCAGAAAGGGGGATATATAAATAAATAAAAATAAATCTTAAAAAAAAACAAGAACACATTTGAGGCATACAAGAGCAGATTCAAAATAATAGAAGAAAGAATAAGTGATACTGAAGACAGAACAGCTAAAATGGAAGAAAGAAAAGAACAGAGAGAGAAAAGAAAAAATTGAGCAGGGGCTCAGAGAATTGAATGACAATACAAAACGCAACAACATATGTATCATGGGAGTTCCAGAAGGAGAAGAGAGGGCGAAAGGGACAGAAAGAGTATTTGAGGAAAGAGTAGTCGAAAATTTCCCAACTCTCGTGAAAGAAATGAACTCACATGTCCAAGAAGCACACCGTACCCCAATCAGAATAAATCCAAATAGGCCTATGCCAAGACACATACTACTCAGAATGTCAAATGTCAAAGATAAAGAGAAAATTCTCAGAGCAAGAGAGAAGCAAACAATCACGTACAAGGGACGTCCAGTAAGACTAGCACAGATTTCTCTTCAGAAACCATGGAGGTGAGAAGACAGTGGTATGATACAATTAGGAAACTGAAAGAGAAAAACTGCCAGCTGAGAATTCTTTATCTAGCAAAACTGTCCTTCAAATATGAAGGTAAGTATAAAATATTCACAAACAAACAAAGAGAATTTGCAAAAAGAATCCACCTTTGCAGGAAATATTAAAGGAAGCCTTAGAACTTGAAAGAAAAAG
>PVKH010020469.1:0-14575 GCA_004027955.1 Chaetophractus vellerosus | reverse complement strand
CTTTAAAAAAAAAAAAGAAAAGAAAAATAAACATTGCCAGAAAGGGTAAATGTATGGGTACATACAGAAGACTATTTTTCTCATTTATTAAACTCTGTAAAAGGTAAAGTTAAAAAAGAATGGATTGTGAGATTATAAAATATAGAGAAGTAAAATGTATGATAATACTAATAGAAACAGGAAATGAAAAATGAAAGAGTGCTTGGGTAAGATTATCATACCATATATGAAGTAGTACAATAAGACAGAAATTTATAAAAGAAAACAAAAAAGCAAGCAAGAACAGTAAAGAAAGTAAAGAGAAAGAAAGAGAAAAAACATAAACATGTAAGAAGAATAAATCTGTCTTCATTCACTGATGAATTGCTAAAGAACCTATAACAGAGATAAAAGAGCTAAGAAGTGAGTTTACAGAATACAAATCAACCAGTTAATCAAACAGAGTTGGTAAGAAATACAACAGAATTGCATTCTGTACAATTGGTGGGTAAAGCTAAAATTATGGGGTAAAATATTTTATTGAAATACATATAATTTATAAATGTATGATTCTTAAATTATTGTAAGAATAATGGAAAGCAAATGAGATAAAAGTAGAAAATTTGTTATGTATAAGAATATAGAGATTTAAATTTTGCAATGAGAAGGTATATTGAGAATCTAAATGCTGAGCAGATTTCTTAATTTCTTGGAGCCAAGGTTTCATAGAAGGAAATGTGGTTAAACAGGCAATACTCCAATAACAAATATTAATGCACTCTTTTAGAAGGCATTATTTTTGGAAACAATAGGATTTAAGTTGCCTGATTTTTCTCAGAATGTAAGTAGGTAGGAAATCTTCTACAGTATCTTAAGGATCACTTGAATGGACCTCTTGTTATGTAAGTATATGGTCTGCAGGCAGCCACTGGACTGGGAGAGAAGTATGATGAGATCAATGTAACTTTGCTTGGTCTCCTAAAAAAGAAAATAGAAGCTCATTGGAAGGGAAGAGTTGACGACTCAGCCTGTGCCCTTAATGGGGTTCAACATCATTAGAAACTTTTGGGGCCTGACCTTGAATACAACTGAAGAGGATTCAGATCCAACTTTAAGTCGTTAGTTATGTGCAAATAGGGTTAATGGATGAAAGCAGAAGCATGGCTAATTCTGAGTGTCTGAGTTCCTTCTGAGCCAGCCCACAAGGAAGAGTGATATTTCCATTTGAAAGAAAACTAAAGACCTATTATCTTAGGGGACCAATCAGGCAACCACCACTAGTTCAGCACAAGACCAAGAGCTCTATAAACTGCATGGAATTGGGTCAGAAAGAGCAACACCTAGTAGTAAGGAAGAATGCACCAAATTGGGCAAAGAATATTTTCTACAGTAAAATTCATAGGAAAGAAGAAAGTGTAAACAAAATAATGCTTCATACTCTAGTTCTCTCTGGAGTACAGAATTTGGAAAGAGAATTAGTTCTTTCATATTTTCATAAGGACAAAATGGAGTGGGAGATTCCAAGAGAAAGAAATTGGATATCCTGCTAATTTTAATCATTGAAGGCCCCAGGATTTGATGTAAATATTAAAAAGACAGGTGATTTAATTATGCCACAGACTAGTAAATTGGAGCTTACCAGTAATACTGGATTTGGCTACATTTGTGTATATGTACTTCCTATTTATTTAAAGCCATAAATCTAAATAACTATTATATAAATTGATTTAAAAAGTGAAAAAAATATGAGATTTGTGTAGGAGGTTATGTAGATTTGTTTGCGTAGCATATTAGCATCACTTAGCCTTTGAAAGCTAAATTTTTATCCCTGTCTTTGGTTTTACTTTGCGGGAGTTGATTTTGGAAATAGGTTTTATGAGCTATGTGACTTTAGGTTTTTCTTTGTTCCTCTAACTGAGCTTTAGTTACCACCCTCGAACTGCTATGAGATTGTATGTATAACATTGTGTTTATGAAAGTGCTCAAAAAGAAACTTTCATTTTGATTATTATAAGCAAAGGGTATTTTCCAGAATGCTCCATATAAGAAAGCTGATGGCTAGGAGATTTAAACGAGATCAGGAAAGTTCAAAATGAAAACATTATTTCTTTGATATGTGAAATCATTACCTTGTTATTACTCATTTTTATTTTACCTGAATGACAATGCTAATCCCAATTAGGGGAATCATACATGATACTGATTGGTTGTTATATATTTTTTCTTAACTCATATATTCTTTGATAATTTTATTCATTTCATTTTCTTATTTGTCTATATTACTAGAATTTTCTAATTTTAGAAATTTGAAGGGCAAACATATATATGAAAAATGGGAATTCTAATAAGGAAAAAAATAAGCTGGACACATTCTCTACCAGTTATCTGCCTACAACATATTACTTACAGTGCAGAACACTCAATTTTCAGTGTAACTCTCTAGTTCCACAGAATAGTAAATGAGACTCTCTATATATATCATTACAATCCCCAGTAGAGATAATGAGAGCATATGCACAACTACAACTATCCATTGAGATAATGAAATTATAAATACTACACTCCCACTGATTCCAGGTGTAATGAGAAGCTACCATTTTATGGTCATTTTTCTACAATCTTCCTTGAGACCAGGAGACAGTGAATGCAGAACTAACCTAATGAGAAATAGAATCAAATAACAATTTATTATAGCCTTTCCAAGATTAGCTCTTTAAGAAAGGAAAATGGCAACAAAGTAACTGAATATATTGATTTGTTAATTAATATCTGCTATTCTTAGAGAACTATGAACAATGAATGTTAATTAAGGAGGTAGGGGCCTGTAATACTCCATCACAAGGGTAAAAATCATACCAACAGCCATCACAAAAATAGAGTATAATCAAGAGCTTTCTGGAAATACTCAGTTAATGTATTTCTATTCTCTTTTAAATAAGGAGAAATCAATGTCTAACATTATCAGTAAATCATGTTTTGGGCAGTGGTATCGGTTTTCTGCAGCCAGAGGATATTTGCGTTCCTTAGGTATGTCCACTTTACCAGAAATGTTTATGTGTGCTAAAAATAAAAATTATGTATCAAGAAAGAGCTCCTGGCTGTTTGGGGATGGGATGGGGGATCAATGGTCATATAATCCAAATTTGAAAATCTTCCATATACTTCTGCAGTTTTGATACTTGAAATTTAATTCCCCAAAGTAAAATATCCCTGCATGTGAGAAAAGGTGAGGCTAGTTTTAGGAAGAAGGGAGTAAAATTTTCCATCTTCTGCTGCATGTACTAAGTACAAATTTTTAATCTCTGATATTTTGAGTCTTTGCTAGAATTTTGAAAGTCACATCCAGATGACGTGCTTTCCATAAAGTTCTCAATGTGGTTCTGCCTGCCTGCCTCTAAATTTCATCATCCACCACTCACCTCTATCTCTTGAAGAATTTGCCCAACATGCCAAACTCTTTTCTGCCCCTTTGCTTGACTGGTTCACAACGTCTGGAATGCACTTCCCCCTGCTCAAGAATAATACACATTCCCCTCCTTTATGCATCCAAGCAAGAGAGGTTTGTTTCCCTAATCATTTATTTATGAAACCAACCTTCATTCTTCTCAAACCAGTCAGGTTACTCACTGTCGCATAACAGATCTTCCATTTAGTTTTCAGCAGTTCTCACTATCTGAAAATGTGTTTTATCTTCTTTTTAATATCTATCTCCTCCTCATCAATGTAGGCAGGAGAAAGGGCAGGAGGAAAGAAAACTTTTCTATATTGTGCATAGCCATAAAAAAGGAACACATCTGACAGAAGACAGATGTATATAGATTAGATAGATAGATAGATAGACAGACAGACAGACATAGAGAGGAAGGGGGGCAGGAAGGAAGGATATAAGATAAAGTAGATAGGTAGAAAAAGGATTTAATATGTATCGGTGACCATAAAGAGTATAACCCCCCCCAAAATATTGAGGATCGACTCACCATACTGCTTTCCATAATAGCTGCACCATTTTACATTCCAACAAAGTACTAGATTCTAATTTCTTCATAACCTCTCCAGTACTTGTTATTTTCCATTTTATTAATAGCCATTCTTGTGAGTGTGTAGTGGTATCTCATTCTGGTTTTAATTTGCATCTCCCTAATGGCTGATGATGTGAGTATTGTTTCATGAGTTTATTGACCATTTGTATGTCTTCTTTGGAGCTATGTCTATTCAAGTCATTTTCCAGTTTTTAAAATAATTAAGTTGTCTCCTTGTTACATTGTAAAAGTTCTTAGATTTTTTGGATAGTAAACCCTTATCTGATTTATGTTAGGAACTATTTTCTCCCATTTAGGTTGCATTTTCATTTTCTTGATAATTTCCTTCAAGGCACAAAAGTTTTTAATTTTGATGAAATAAAATTTGTCTGTTTCTTTCATTGTTCCTGCTCTTGATGTCATATCTATGAATCCATTGCTGAATCTCAGCTCATGAAGATTTGCCCCTATGTTATTGTCTAAGAGTTTTATGGTTTTAGCTCTTATTTTTAGGTCCTTGATCCATTTTGAGTTGATTTTTATAGATAGTGTGTTCTAATAATTTTCTTGTGGATTCTTTTGGATTTTCTATATATTTAGATCATGTCATCAGCAAATAGAAATTATTTTACTTCTTCCTTTCCAATTTGGATATATATATATATATATATATATATATATATATATATATATATATATATATTCTTTTTATTGCCTAATTGCTCTGGCCAGAACTTCTAGTACAATATTGAATATCAGTGGTGAAACCAGTCAATCTTGTTTCATCCCTGATCTTAGGGCAGAAATTTAACTTCTTTCACCATTGTGTATGATGTTAGCTGTCGGTTTTTCATAAATTCCCTTTACCATGTTGAGAAAGATGGCTTCTATTGCTACATTTCTGGATGTTTTTTTACCAAGAAAGAGTGATGGATTTTATTGAATTCCTTTTCTGCATCTGTTGAGATAATCATATGTGGGTTTTTTTGCTTCACTCAGATTATGTAGTATAGTACATTGATTGATTTTCATATGTTGAGCTACCCTTGTATTCCTGGGATAAATCCCACTAGGTCATGGTATGTATGAAATCTTTTTAATATGCTGTTGGATTTGGTTTTCTAGTATTTTGTTAAGGGCGTTTGCATCTATATGCATTTGAGATATTGGTCTGAATTTTTCTTTTCTTGAGATATCTTTACCAGACTTTGGTATCAGAGTAATGCTGACCTCATAGAATGAATTAGGAAATGTTCCTTCCTCTTGAATTCTTTGGAAGAATTTGAGAAGGATTGGTATTACTTCTTTAAATGTTTGGTAGAATTCCCCTGTGAACCATCTGGTCCTGGATTGTAGAAGGTTTTTGATTATTGATTCAATCTCTGTGCTTGTCATAGGTTTATTGATGTTTTCTATTTTTTCTTAAGTCAATTTGTGTAGTAAATGTATTTCTGGAATTTTTCCATTTCTTCTAGACTAACTAATTTGTTGGTGTACAAATTGTTACTAATATTCTTTTATAATCATTTTTAATTCTGTAAGATCACTAGCAATAACACTGTTTTCCTTTCTGATTTTAGTTATTGGCATCTTTCCTCTTTTTTTCTTTCTCAATCTAACTAAAGGTTTGTCAATTTTATTGATTTTTTAAATAGCCAACTCTTTGTTTTGTTTACTCTCAATTGTTTTTTTAATTATTCATTTATCATTTATCTCCACTGTAATTTTAATTGTTTCCTTCTTCTACTAACTTTAAATTTACTTTGCTTTTTAAAAAAATATTTATATTTTATTAAAATTGCCTTATACATTAAGACAAAGTCCTCCATTAGGGAAATAGCTTTTCATTTCTTTTTTTGTATTTTTAAAATCATTGATCAATATTTTGTATAGGTAATACATGTACATCGTTCAAAAATCAAAACTGTAAGAGAACCAGAACTGATACTTATCATATTGTATAATCAGATATTGTGACCAAGGAAAATACTTTAACTCACACTTTGGAGGACACATTAGAGAAATGGAGACTTCTTAAATACAGAAATATCCAGAATAACAGAAACAAAATTAATAAAAACTCTGCAATTAAAATTTAAACATTGAGTAATGTTGGACTAAATGGCTGAAAATTCTTTGTATTTTATGATTAAATAACTTGCTATAGGCACATAAATAGCCAAATTTACAAAAGCTGATGTGATTCCAATACAATATTGTTACCCTATTTTGATACTGTCCACCTTCATGTCTCTGGGAATGACCATTGGACTTATAGTAGTTGAGTACGGATGCTGGAACCAGGTCAAAATTCCAACTCAAAACTTACTAAGCTGTATGAATTTGGACAAGTATCTTAAACTCTTTATGCCTCAATTTCCACCTCTATATAATGAGAATAATAATAGGACCTATCCTATTGTGTTGTTGCCTGGATCAAATGTGTTGATAAATTTGATGTACATAGAAAAGTGTCACATAACTTTTATTGAGTTTAGCTATTGCTCTTTTTTTGTTGTTGTTGTTCCTCAATTTGTAAAGTTAGGTTATACATTTGAGATCTTTCTTCTTTTTAATATGGACATTCATAGCTATACATTTCCCAGTGAGCATTGCCTTTGCTACATACCATAGGTTTTGGTATGTTGTCTGTCCCATTGGTCTCTAAGTATTTTCTAATTTCATTTGTAATTTGTTCTTTAACACATCAGTTGTTTAAGAGTGAGCTGTTTATTTTCCACACATTTATACATTTTTCAGTTCCTTTCTTTATTGATTTCTAGCTTCATTCTTTGTGGCCAGAGAGGTTACGTTTTATGATTTTAATATTTTTAAAGGTATTGAGACTTGTCTTGTTCCCTCATATACCATCTATTCTAAAGAATGATCAGTGTGCAGTTGAAAAGAATGTGTTTTCTGCTGTTGTTGAGTGAAGTGTTATATATATATATATATATATATCAGTTAGATCTAAATGGTTTATAGTGCTGTTCAGATCATTTGTTTCTTTATTGCTGCCCTATCCAGTATTGAAAATGGAGTATTGGGGTGATAGCCAGTTTGGTGTTCTATGAGATCCTACTGAGGTGTGTGTAAGCATTACCTCTGGGATGACCTCCGACTCACTTTGAAGTCTCTTAGCCATACGAACTCATTTGTCTTTACCTTTTCCCCCTTTTATTCAAGGTCTTTTTCCACTTGTATTGCCAGTTGGTACTTGGTAGTAATCCCTCGTTGCCAGGGAGGCTCATCCCCAGGAGTCATGTCCCATGCTGGGAGGAAGGTAATGCATTCATATGCTGAGTTTGGCTTAGAAAGACCACATATAGAGGGTCTCCCAAGGGCCCTGGAGACACCTAGGTCCTATATAAGGGGAGATAGCTACAGAGATTGATGCCTTATCAGTGGGCTCTACTTGAATCTGTGCTCCTGAGAATGACATATTTGGACTCAAATAAGTCCTCCTTGCACATGCCCATCAGTCCCATCTATTCAAACCTATATGTGGTGCTGGTGTTTTTAGGTGTACTTCCAGAGACTGGAGCCTTTGGCCTGCCCATACACCAGCTGGGCCTGGAATCACAGTGGAGCTGCAACTCCTACTGTACAGCTCAATGGACTCACCCAAGATACCTGGTGGGGAGATGATGATGGACAATGGCCATCCCAGGGAATTGAGAGAATCTGCAGCTGCAGGCAGGATAATCCCACCCATCTTATCCATGGGATATAAGCCCCCTCTCACTTGGAGGTGCAGTGGACATCACCATCCCAGACTCCTCAGGATTGGGGGAAGAGCTATGGACTAGAGTGGACTTACTGGTATTCTGTTGTAGACATATTGTGAGTCAAGCAATGGAAGAAATTACAACATTGATGTGGAGCCTGTGGCCATCGGATGCTTTGGGAGCAGGGAGTGGGAAAAGCAATTTTAAATCAGGGGCTTTTTCGGGACTTGGGAATTAACCTGAGTGACATTACAATGACAGATACAAGCCATTTTACAACAGCATATAACATGCAGAACTTGTGGGAGAGCGTGTGGTCTACAATGTGAGCTATGGTCCACGCTTAGTGGCAAAGCCCCAGGATGTGTATATCCATTGTAGGTGATGTGCCACACTAATGAAAGATGTTTATGTTTATGTAGGAGGTTGTGGGAGGTGTGGGAGCTGGGTAACACGGGAATCCCTATAATTTTTGTGTAACATTTTTGTAATCTAAGCATCTTTTAAAATATATTTTTTTAAAGTTTAAAAAAAAGAAAGTGGAGTATTGGAATCTTCAACTAATTTTGTAGAAATGCCTATTTCTCCTTCAAATGACCAAAACTAAGACAGTAGCATATTGATTTGAGTAGATTTTTCAACTAAGGTTTTTATCTGTTCCAGGATCCAGTCCAGGTTTCCACACTATATTAGTTGCCATGTCTCCAAATCTCTTCTAATCTCCATCAGTTTCTTAGTCTTCCATTGTTTTTATGAACTTGCCACTTTGAAAAGTACTAGTCAGTTAATTTGTAGAATATTCTTCAGTTTGGCTTTGAGAGATGTTTTCTCATAATTATATTGAAGCTAGCATTTTTGGCCAGAGAACCACAGTAGTGTTGTATCCTTCTTACTGCATTATATCAGGATAAATGATGTCAACAAGTTTTACTATGGTAGAGGTTAACCTTGATCACATTTTTAAGGTCATATATTCCAGCTCTCTCCATGTAGCATTTATTTCATTTCTGCCACCATTCTTAGCTTACTCAAACCAATTATCATTTCAAAATCCTTATTTCCCTTGATGGCAGAGCTATGCAATTTCATCATTATTACTCAGGCTGAAAACTTTAGAGACACTTTTGATTCTGCCTTTTTCTTTATTTTTCAATCTAAATACTGGCTCTGAGGGTCTCCTGAGGGCTTCGGAGATATCCAGGTACCATATCAGGGCAGATAGCCCCAGAGTTTGGTGCCTTACCAGTGGGCCCTAATTCGGAATCGTTGCTCCTGAGAGTGACAGAGTCTGACCAAAATATGTCTTCACTGCACATGGTCCATCTGTCTCTTCTATTCAAACTTATATGTAATGCCAGAGTTTTAGATGTACTTCCAGAGACCAGAGACCATGGGCTGTCCATGTGCCAACTGGGTCCTGAGACTCTGTGGACCTGCAACTCCTACTCTACAATTCAATGGACTCACCCAGGACACCTAGTGGGGAGATGATGATGGACGATGGCTATCCTGGGGAATAGAGAGAGCCTGCAGCTACAGGCAGAATAATCTCTTCCATCATATCCATTGGATATAAGCCCCCTCTCACTTGGTGGTGGAGGGAACATCACCATCCTAGACTCCTTGGGAATGGAGGAAGAGCTATGGACTAGAGTGGACTTGTTGGTGTCCTGTTATAGATTTGTGATTCACGCAATGGAAGAAATTACAAAATTATGTGGAGCCAGTGGCCACTGGACACTTTGGGGGCAGGGAGAGGGAAGGGCAATTGTAATACAGGGGCTTTTTGTGGACTTGGGAATTGTCTTGGGTGATGTTGCAAAGGAGGATACAGTCCATTTTATATCATCATGTATCATGCAGAACTGTGTGGGAGAGAGGGTGGTCTACAGTCTGAACTGTGGTCCATGCTTAGTGGCAAAGCCCCCAAATGTGTATATCTATTACAGGTTTTGTGCCACACTGATGAAGGATGTATATGTGGGAAGTTGTGGGAGGTGTGGGAGGTGGGGCATATGGGTACTCCTAAAATTTCTGTGTAACATTTATGTAAATCAATGTTTCCTAAAAATATATATATATTAAATACTGGCTCTGAGTTTAAATTTTAAGCTGTCTTTATCATCTGTGACCGCTTTCATATTATTATGCCCATGAGATGCTTTTTTAAAAATATAAACCATCATTACATTCTGCATGTGAAATTACAATTAGTTGTTCCTGTGCCCCTAATGTATTCTTCTGAAAATAAACAATATTAAAACAAATAAATGTACCTGGATAGGATTTTTTAAAAAGTAATGCTTCCATAATTTATTTAGCAGCCTTTTGTCTGTTATTTTATTTTTGAAGTTGAAATCAAGTTTACTAATTAAAATATATATCTTATATATGTTTTCTAGGTCCAATTATATCACATTAAAATTAAATTAATCCCTTAATCAAATATTCAAGACTTGTGGTGTTGTGATTTTAACCAACCTTTCTGGAGTTGGTCCCTTCTCTTCCCCTTGACATGTACAAGCCTCAAGGAAAAACAGAATACTCTGCCTGCCATGAATTTTCTTTTCTTTTACTTTCACATACATTATTATTTCATTTGTATTTCAGAGGAAAAGTTATAGAAATGTAGGCACATATTAAGCATGAAAAAATTTTGAAAATTAGTGATACAAGCATTTCTCTAAAAAGAATAACTAGAAAAATAACATCTAATTAATCCTAAAAAAGAAGAAAAGAATCATAAAGATAAGGACAAAACCAATGAAATAGAAAGCAAACACATAATAGAGAAAGTCAACAAAACTAAATGTTTTATTGACATGTTTCATAAAATTTCATAAAACCTTCTGATAAAACTAAGATTAATATCTACACATTTATATACTTATTATTATAATAATCAAGGGATAAAAGGCAATAACTTAACAGATCTTAAAGATATTAGATGTTAAAAAGATAATAAAAGGATAATAAAAGATATTAAAAGATAAATGATACTATGTATAGCTTTTTATTATATGTATATATACTATAAAATATTATATATTATATGTATCTCCAATGAACAAGTTGAAACAAAAGAATTAGCAGTCTTACGTTCTATTACAAAAATTAAACTGCCAAAAACCTGTTCTTCAAAATGTAAATTATTTATTATTTTACTAGTGAATTTTTCTAATTAGAGGTGAAATAAAATACCACAAACTCTATACACAAACTCTTCTTGAGAAAAGGTAAAAGTAATACTTTTTTATACTTTTTAAAAGGTTTGCATAATTTTAATACCAATTCTGACAAGAATATTACAGAAAGAAAAATTACAAGTTAATGTCTTTCTACATTTGAAGATAAATGCAAAGATCCTAAACAAAACATTTCAAATAAATTTCTGCAGTATAAAATAAGGACAATGCATTAAGACCAAGTAGTGCTTGTTCTAGAAATTCAAGTTTGGTTAGGCATTAAAAAAATCAATGTACATATTTTACTTCAATAATAGAATAAATGAGAAAAATCAAATGATCATTTCAATAGATGTAGGAGAATCATCTGATACATTCAACTCTTACACATGATTTAAAAAAATAGAAAATTAGGATTAAAATGGAACTTTATTAATTTGATATATTTTATATAAAAATAACTACAGCAAACATCTTGATAATTCCTTTAGATGAAATGTTTTGTCCTAAGACTGCAAAAATCAAAGGGGTGTCTGCTAAATCTAAATTTATTTAATTTTAGACTTGATTTATTAGCCATTATAGTAAGCTAGGAGAGAAGAGAAATAAAGATCATAAATAGATAAATAAAATTTAGGAAGTCAACATTGTAATTTATACAGAAAATCCAAAAGAATCACATATACTATTAAAATTAATAAAGAAAAGTTTCTGAATAAAAAGTCAGTATGCAAAATTTAATTAACATTTCTTTGTACTAGCAACAAATAATTAGAAAGCAAATCTAAAAAAATTCAACCTGATGGCATCTAAAGAAAATAAAAAGTAGGCCAAAGTCTAATGCAAACTGTGTAAATCCTCTAGGCTGAAATCAGCAAAGGTTTGTCGAGGGAAATTAAAGAAGATGTAAATAAAGTTTCCTCTAATTATTTACAAATTTCATACATTCAAATCCAGCAGTTTCTTAAATTGGAAATGGATAGGTTGATTTTATAACTTATGTGGAAATACAAAAGGCCAAGTCAAGACATTTGCATTAGTTTTCTATTGCTTCCTAACAAATTGCCACAAATTTAATGGCTTAAAGCAACATCTATTTATTATCTCATTTTCTCTAGGTCACTGAATCTATCGGCCATGTGCTGATCTGGAGGCTTCGCAAGCAAAGCATCCATTTCCCTGCTTATTTAGATTGTTGGCAGAATTCAGTACCTTTCCACTGTAAGATGGAGGTCTCTGTTGTCTTGCTGACTCTTGGCGGAGGGTCTTGTATATTTTAATGCAATCAGGGGATGACAATCCCATCACTTTTGTTATATCACATAAACTAATAAAGGGGACAATTATTTCATTAGATCCACAGGTTCAGCCTGTACTTAAAGGAAGGGAACTGTGCAGGGTGTGTACACCAGAGGTCAGAAATCTTGGAGACCATCTTAAAATTCTGCCTACCACAATATTCCTAAGAATAAAAGAAAAGTTGGAGGACCCACACTGCTAGACATGAAGGTTTATTATAAAACTAATTAATAAAATGTATTATTGGTTGAGGGATAGGTAAACATAGCAATAGGAAAACACTGAGAGTTTGGAAATAGACCTACACGGACAGAAATGTTATTTGAAATAAAGATGAAAATAAGATGTTATTTTCAATAAGGAATTCTGTGTTAATTGGATAATGACCTTGGAAAAATAGAAAATATAAAGAAATATTTAATGTCTATGTGGCGGTCCAGTGAGTTCCCAGTCCTGGCTCCCCCTCCCTAAGGGAAATTCAGCCTGCACTACAGCAGCCCAGCCACCTGCATGCCCCAGGACACAAGTTAAAATATAACAGACCTCCTCACAGGAGAACAATGTACAAATGGTATCTAGACTGTAATTTTCTTCAGTCTTTACAATTCCTTCCTACAGTAATATCACCAGACCCCATTTACGTGACTCTGTTATGAAATGTCTTTGTTCTGAGACCTTATCTATATTACCCCTCATTTTCCTGCTTCTGCGGAGCACTATCTTCATTTTCTGGATTGCTGCCACCAGAGAGAACCTCTCCTGTCCAATAGTCCCAATAAATAAAATTCACGTCTGACACCTTGTGTGCCCTTTGGTCTTGCAGCTGCCCCGACCCTTGCCCTCCAGGAGATGGATTGGAACAGTCTACCTCATGTTTTGTAAAACATTAATTCCAAATGAATATATTGTCTAAATATGAAAATTAAAACAGTAAAGTTTGTAGAAGATAACATGAGAATATCTTCAGGACCCTAGGTAAGCAAAGATATTTTGAAAAGTAAACCATAATCATTAATGATAAAATTTGGTAAATTTGACACTATATCAAGAATAAATCAGTTAGATAACACAGATATCTCAATTTTAAAAATTGAGTGGTAAATTTTTGGGGTGTCAAAAAAGAGAATATTTAAATGGCCAATAAACATGAAAAGCTATTTAGCCTAATTAATCCTTAGTAATATGCAAATTAAAATCATAATGTTATACCACTACACATCCACACACAAAAAAAACCCTGCCAAGACCAAGTTTTGGACAGTGCATCGAGTAACTGCAAATGTCACATTCATACATTCCTGTCAGGAACATAAATTGTTAAAGCCACTTTGTCTACAAAATCTGGACATATGCATACCCTTTGACTCAATAGTCATTATTCTAGAAATTTATTCACATATATGCATTAAAAGACATGAGAAAATATTTATAGTGGCACTGTCTGCAACAACCTGAAATTGGAAATCATCCAAGTCTTTATCAATAGTAGATTATAAAACAAAAAACAAAACAAAACAAAACAAAACAAAAAACAACAACAACAAAAACAAAAAAAATAGTAGATTAGATAAGTACATTATGGTATATTTATGTCATGTATGCTAAAAGTCAATAAGAATGCAGGATCACTGAAGAGCAAGAACTAACTTCATAGATATTGAGCCAAAGAAACCAGATGTAGCAGAGTGTATTGTTCTGTGATTCAATTTAAAAATCAAGGAAATCCACCTGATAGTGATAGAAGTCAGGATAGGGGTCACTTTTGGCGATGGAAGAAAGATATTGGGAGGCCCATGATGGAGGTATCTATGTGCCAAAAGGTTATGTATGTGCAAGTTGTGAAAATTTATTGAACTGTAATTTTGTGATCTGTGCACTTCTCTGAATATATGATATGTAATGCCTTTACAGTAATAACATTGAATGTTAATGGGTTAAACTCTCCAGTCAAAAGACATAGGCTGACAGAATGGATAAGAAAACATGAGCCATCAATATGTGGTTGGCAGGAGACTCACCTTAGACCCAAAGATACAATAGACTGAAATCGAAAGGTTGGAAAAGAATATTTCACACAAATAGTAACCAAAAGGGAGCAGGGGTATATCTAGTTATATTAGACAAAACAGACTTTAAATGCAAAAAAAGGAATAAGAGATGAAGAAGACCATTATATATTGTGGGAGGATCTGGGGCAGTCTAAAAGCCTCCAGCGCTTAATGGGGTAGAACAGCAGCCCAAGCAGCAGCCGGAAGCCTCTCAAGTTATGCTGATGATTGACAGCCACAGTGGCATGGCTCCTCCTTTCCCTTTCCCCCTCCCCTCCCTGCTGCAGTGCAGCTCCACCTCTCTCCACCCCTCCCCT
>PVKH010020468.1:0-14577 GCA_004027955.1 Chaetophractus vellerosus | reverse complement strand
CAAAAGCCGCCACGGGCAGGGCAGGTCGCCTGCAAATCAAGCACAGCCAGCCACCCGCGAACTGGAGCCGGCCGTGATGGAAGCAGAAGCCGCCCACAAGCGGGGAAAGCCGCGCCTGCGCAGTGACCAAGTCTCGGCGCGTCCCCGCACCGGGGGGGAAGGGGAGATATGTAATAAAATAAATAAATCTTTAAAAAAAAAAAAAAAAATGATCTTAAAAATGCTCAAGGAAGATATGAATGAGCAATATAAGAGTCTAAGTAAAGAGAGAAATTTTTTTAAAGAACCAAACAGAACTACTGGAGTTGAAGACCACAATAACTGAAATGAAAAATGCCCAGAGGGGTTTCAAAAGCAGATTGGGGGAAGCGGATGTGGCTCCAAGGGTTGAGCACCTGCTTCTCAAAAGAGAGGTCCTGGATTTGATCCCCAGTGCCTCCTAAAAACAAAAGCATAACAACAAACAAACAAATGAATAAACCAATTCAGGGGAGCTGACGTGGCTCAGTGGTTGAACACTGGCTTCCCACATGTGAGGTCCCAGTTTCAATCCCTGGCCCTGGTACCTCAGGGGAAAAAAAAAAAAAAAAGCAGATTGCAGCTGACAGAAGAAAAAATAAGTGGACATGAGAACAAGACACTTGAAATGAGTCAGGCTGAGGAGCAGAAAGAAAAAATATTAAAAGTGAAAATAGCTTAAGATAGCTATGGAACACCATCAAGAGTATATTATATATAAAATGGGGGTCCCAGAAAGAAAAGAAAGTGGCAAAAGGAATAGTCAACGAAATAATGACGGAGAATTTCCCAAACTTAGCAAAAGATATGAATATGCATATTCAAGAAGCTCAGAGAACACCAAACTAGATAAACATGAAGAGAAATACACCTGTCATTTATTGAGTACACTATCGAATGCAAAGGTCAAGGAGAGAGTTCTGAAAGCTGCAAGAGAAAAGCAATATATTAGGTACAAAGAAGTCCCAATTATACTGAATGCTGATTTCTCATCAGAAACCATGGAGGCAAGAAGGCAGACCTGCCTTAAAAGCAAGGCTAAAGGGAGTTCTTCAGACTGAAAGGGAAGGACACTAGCCAGTGGTTCAAAGCAGCATAAACAAATAAAGACCTGTGGTAAAGGTAACCATTTGGGTAATTGTAAATGCCGGTATTACTGTATTATACTGTTTGGTATGTAACTCCATTTCTTACTTCCTACAGGTGCTAAAATGCAAATGCATAAAAAGTAATGATAAATCTATGTTTTTGGATATACAAAGTACAAAGATATAAGTGGTAACAATACTAAACAAAAGAGGGGACAGAGAAGCATAGGAAAAGTATGTATGTGTGTGCTATTGTAGTTAAGTTTGTATAAAACCAAATATGATTTTTTATATATCTAGGATGTTAAATTTTAACCACATGGTAACCACAAGAAAGATAGATGAAAAATATACCCATATAGAAATCAGAAGGCTCTTGATATGGTACAACACAAGAAAACGAATAAGTATAAAAGTAGGTATTAATGGAAGGAAGGGACAAAAAAGGAAGAGGGCTTACAAAAGGTACATAGCAAAATGGCAGAAGAAAGCCCTGTAGTATCTATAGTGACTTTAAATGTATATGGATTAAACTTCCAGTCAAAAGGCAGAGATTGGCAGAATGGACAAAAAAGCGTGACCCAACTATATACTGTCTGCAAGAGACTCACCTTGAATTCAAAGATACAATTACCCAATCAATATCAGACTTTCCTGGGAGATGGGTGGCTTGGGAAGAAGCTGGAACAAGGCAGATTCATCTACAATCCACTTCTGCTGTTCACCACCACCCAAGATCCATCTGTGTAGCTTCTGAACAGTCAATCCCAACTGTTAATTAGTTTGTGAATTATCAGTTTCTATATACTTTATCATCTACTTATAATTTTTTAGTTAAAACATCTCAATTCTTTTATCTATTCAGCTGTTAATGCTGAGACATATACTTAGTTTTATAAACTTCGCCCTGATTATTTTCTTCTGAATATTTTTTCTTTTAGTTTTTCATGGAATTTAAAAGTGGACTATTAATACTATTTCAGTTTACTTCTGTTATGTCAGAAATTTTTCAAAAAAAAATTTTTTTAAGGTGGACTGGATCTTTTTCTTTGGGAATAAAAACTCATGCCACAGTAATTTATGTGGGTTTTAGTCCTGTTGTTTTGTACCTGCTATACTGCAGAGGACAAGGACCCCCTTGGGCTTTGAATAGAAGCCTTTATTCCAGTTAGGATGTTTTCTTCTGTTTTGCCACTCCATCTTTCTTTTGTGACCCTTGGTCTTATTTTCCTTGACCGTACATTGCAAAGTAACTTAATAGGTATAGTAAGCTGACTGCCCCTTGGCTGGCTCTTGTAAAAGTGTGTTTTTTCTATGACTTGCCTGCGAATTGTGGACAGGCATTGCCTCTCGCACTGCAGGGAGGGTGCTAAGCACTCACACTGAAGCAGTGGAACATGTATCTGACCGGGATTCAGGTTGCTGAGAACTGTCTTCCCCTTGTCCAGGCTGGCAAATTTTAAACGATAAAACCATAGAAACAAAAACAAACAAACAAAAAAAAAAACCCCACGAAAATGAACACTACCACATACACACAAAAAAAACTTCTGTGGGGACTTTTGTTTACTTAGAGAGAAAGAGCCAATGTGAGTAACTTAGTACTAATATGAGTCATTCAGTGACCAAACCCTATATTTGGTCACTAAAAATACAAATCAAAATTCATTCACCAAAACCTTGTCACTTACTTTAGAAGTTAAAAATTTGTCTGTGGTATTTGCCAAATGTTACATTCCCTTTTGAAATAAAAAAGATTAGCAACCTCATTCACTCATACAATGAATGTTTATTTTGCATCTGCTGTGTGACAAGCCCTGTGCTGAGGATGCTCTGGAGATAGAAAGAGCATGACAGATGTGGTCCTGTCCTAAATGAGGACATCGTGAATAGCCTATTACATAGAAAGGTCGTTTATGTGACAACAATAACATAAGCTATAAAGTTCCCAAATTATAAGCAAAGTTCCTGTTGAGGCAATGATTCTAGAATTCTACTCATGCAAATTAACTATTATGTTAACAATTATTTAAATTATTACCTACATTGCCTCAGTAGTATTAGTAGAGGTTGCCAATCTAGACGCCTCCCCTCCCTCTCTCCCTCCCCTCCCTCCCAATTTTAAATGTCTTCCCTAGCACTGCAAAGTCATCCTCTGGAGCTTTACAAGGTAACAGCGGAGAAGGACTCGAGTGATGTAAGTGGTTCCTGCCCTCAAGCAGCAGTTTATGTTTTATTTATCTAAGCAACTAAATAACATTTCTCTTGGCCTCTTATGAGGGATATCCGTTAAGAAGTAATTTTAAGAGTTAAGCCTTACAATTGCATTGAACTTAAAAATTTTCAAAGCCCTCTCACCTTTATGTTTGATCCTTAGGGAGCTCAGAAATGTCCACGTGCTTGCGTTGTTTTTTGTCTGAAGACATAGAATGATTTACCTGTGACCAGCCCTCCTCGCTGTCTACCCCCAGCAAGTTTGGGAGCATCAATACTAGAATACCCATTTCCCAGTTGCCAGCCCTGGGGTCGTCCCACCCAATCGTATTCAACCCTGGATTCCTAGAAGAACCACATTTCCCCTTAAATTATTCCAGGTTTCTGTGAGCCTGGAAGGAAGCAGAGGTGGGAAAAGCTTGGGCTCTGGAGTCAAGACAGACTCCATGTGAACCCTGGCTCTAACACCTGCTGGCTATGCAAGCTTAGGCAAACTACCTAAGCTTTCTGAGACAAGTTCCCCATTTGCAAAATTGATATAATGCAATGTGGTAGTGATAAGCACAGGCCTGGTGCTGACTCTGTCTTATACTAGCTACGAAAGCCTGGGGAGTTATTCTCCCTCTTTAAGCCTCAGTTTTCTCAGCTGTAAAATTGGCACTCATAGTATCTACCTCACAGAAGTGTGAGATTTAAATGGGATAATGCTTGTAAATGCCAATGCAAAGTCCTCACTCAATATATGTTAGATCTTATTACTTTTACTACAGCAACCACATGGGAATGTGCCTAGAGCAGGACCTGTCTCTCAAACCATGTCAGCTTCTCTCCCCACACCCTGGCATTGACCAGAACACAACTGTGAGATCATTGATACTGCTTTGGGGGTAATGGCAGAAAGTTAGGGAGGATTCCTCCCACACCCACACCCACACCCTTTTTCTTGCCTTCACATCTTATTCCATTCCCCAGTCTTCCCCATATGACACATCCCTCTTGCGAGGGATAGAGATACACACGCCTCTCCCTGCTGTGTAACCCAAGCAGCTGCAGGGAGACAGATTCTTGGCCAGGCTGGACCTGCGTTTGCATTCTCTTCATGTGAGTTATTTTAAAGGGCATCTCGAGGGAAATTACCTCTACAACTGTGACAATCAAGTAGAATGACAGAGCCAGGTGCACATATGATATTCCCATTACCATCCACAAATGACAGCACATTAATGGTGGCTTCTGAGAAAGTCTCAGATTTATGCTGCCTCCAGCACATTTAGCAAGATAGCTCAACTTCTAAAGCAGGGGTTCTTAACCTTTTTTGTCCCATGGACCCCTTTGCCAATCGGGTAAAAACAATGGACCCCTTACTAAGTCCACACTATACTGTATTATTTAATAAATATATCACACCTGCACCAACACATCCCCACAAGAATAATGTGGTTTTTTTAAAATTTCAATTCAAGCTCATTGACTCCTTGTTAAGAACCCCTGTTCTAAAGGGAAGTACAACTTATCAGGAAGACAACACAGGCTTTTAAGTCTTATTACATAAGGTAAACCCCTAAATTTTACCTTAGGCCCATGGTGTATCATAGATAGCTGTGCTTTTCAAATTATGGGTCACAACCTATTAATGGGTCATGAAATCAAATGAGCTGAGACCAGAACTTTTACAAAATGGAAGAGACTAGAATAGAAAATTAGAGCATTATGTGTAATAAGGTGGTGTTTTTGATGATACATTTTAAAAAGACATATATGGGTGATGGATGAGGAGATTGCAATGTAAATTTTTTTCTTACTATTAGTCATCATCAGAATAGTTTGAGACCCACGGATATATGAAATATACAGAAATACATACACACATTTTATCAAAACAAATACAAAACCCCACATGTATTATATGAACATAACAGGAAACCCAAGTCAATTGGCCAATGCTTTCTGTTCATATGATGCAGCTTTACTTTATTATGGAAAATAAGAAGAGAGGTAGAGAGAGAGAACATAAAAGAATGTGTTCATATCCTCAGTGACATCAGAGCAGTTTCTCTCCCTGGTAATTGGAACTTTATCAGTGAAGGAGAAGACCCAGCTGGCTGAATTCAGCAATTCTGGAGCCCAACTGGTGGATAGACTTGGTTTTCAGCTCCATCAGAGTAGATACCAAGTCTTTTATTTCTTGTGATTGTCTCCCAGTGTCTTTACAGTAGGTGTTTGACAGCTATTACTTGACTTGAAAGAAGTCTGAGAAGGACACAACGAGGGACTTGTTGAGATAGTCTTTCTTTCCCATCTTCATGAAGTTTTCAGGTATTTTCTCTGAGCGTACATAACATGTTACTAGTTTGATGATCACAGTGGGGTCTCTAGGCAGTTCACAGTAGAGAGATGTTCCAGTACTTGGGGGAGAACCAGGTGTAGGCTGACAATGCATAAAGGACCAGGCAATACCTAGAGGTTAGAAGCCTGGGTTTGAGCAATTCCAATTCTAGGGATTTGCTCTTTGCTTTATGTGAACCTGTGCACAAAATATTTAGACATATATGTACTTTGAATTATGTCTTGAAATAGCAAAGTAATGTAAGTGTCTATCAGTAGGGGATTGGATTGTATAAATAAATTATGATACCTACCTCTACATAATGGAAAAACATGCAGCTGTGGAAAAGAAAGACTGATATAAATACCGATGTGGAATTATCTCCAATAGAATGATAAACTAAAATGATTATAGATTTTTAAAAAAGAGTAAATATGATTCTAAATAGTTATCACAGCTTCATAGTTCTCATAGGGTCGGCTGGCGGCTTTGTTGAGACTATAGCAGAGCTCAACTTCTCCCTCTACCCAAATTTGTTTTCTTCCCTTCTCTTCCACCGTTGTTATATCAGTTACTTACTGCTATGTAAGTAATCACCCCAAAACTTAGCAGCCCAAAACAACAATAAGCATTACTATCCTGTAGGTCAGAAATCCAGGAATAGCTTAGCAGGGTTGTTATGGCTTATGGTCTCTCTTGAGGTTGCAGTCAAGTTGTTGGCAGGAGCTGCAGTCACCTGAAGGTTTAACTGGGACTGGAGGATCCAATTCCAAAGTGGCTCACTCACATGACTGGCAAATTGATGTTGGGTGTTGACAGGAGACCTCAGCTCCTTGCCATATGGACCTCTCCATTAAGTCCCATGACCTGGCAGTTTGCTCCTTCAGGACCAGTGATCCAAGAGAGAGTAAGATGAAAGCTGCGGTGACTTTTGTAATCCTGGAAGACTGACTCTGTCACTTCATACATGTGCTGAGGCTGAGAGCGTTTAAGCCATGTTTAGGTCCTGGAGATTACAGACCATGACTCCTTTGTCTTTTTTACTTCCCTGCAATACTAATGGTAGTAAATATATAACTATTAATTTGAAAGTCTTAGAAGAAAACAGTAAATGGTCTTCAACACTGGTCTTCAGGATAGAGCTCAAATCCTTTATTATGTCATTCAAGTCTGTTTATAATTCAGCTTCAAATGATTTTGTGGCTTTATCCACCTCCCTTTTCCTCCTTTTATTATATACTCTAACTGTAATAAACTACTAGACATCTTCCAAATGCACCAAAACACCAAGTTTTAGTTCACAGTAGTTTGCACATAGAGGTCCTCAAATATGTTAGATAAACAATCCTTCTGTAGCATTATTGTCACAGAAGGTGGCAATAATTTGTAAAATAATGATTTAGGCAGCAAGGCATAGGATGAATAGAAACTTGAAGATGCTAAAGCAGTTAAAAAACTACCTCAAGTAAGAAGAGACAGATTCAAATGTAGTTTAAGAAGTGCTATCAATAGGAATGCAAAGAAAAGGGCCAATGTGAGAGAGATTAAGGCCAGAAGTGGAGACCTGAGAAGAGATGTGAGGAGGGAAGCAATGAATTAGATATGGTGGTAGAAGTATATGCAAGCAGAAAAGTAGAAGCGCTGAAGAGAAGTCAGAAGTAGAGGGAGACAGGTTAATAAGAGGTAAGGACTAGAGCTTAAGCTTTAACTATAACCTTAGGGTCAGGTATCTAGTCTTGCTAACCACTGTATGTCTAGTGCCTATCACCATGCCTGAGCAAGGGTTCTAAATATTTATAGAACAGATATGGAATAAGCAGCCATTGAAGAAGACAGATGAAAGAGCCAAAGCAGCAGAAGAAAAACCAGGACAGGACCCTTGAAAGGAGTCAAGGAGGAAAGTTTCAAGGCTGATGGAGTGACAATAATGCTACAGAAGGATTGTTTATCTAACATATTTGAGGACCTCTATGTGCAAACTACTGTGAACTAAAACTTGGTGTTTTGGTGCATTTGGAAGATGTCTAGTAGTTTATTACAGTTAGAGTATATAATAAAAGGAGGAAAAGGGAGGTGGATAAAGCCACAAAATCATTTGAAGCTGAATTATAAACAGACTTGAATGACATAATAAAGGATTTGAGCTCTATCCTGAAGACCAGTGTTGAAGACCATTTACTGTTTTCTTCTAAGACTTTCAAATTAATAGTTATATATTTACTACCATTAGTATTGCAGGGAAGTAAAAAAGACAAAGGAGTCATGGTCTGTAATCTCCAGGACCTAAACATGGCTTAAACGCTCTCAGCCTCAGCACATGTATGAAGTGACAGAGTCAGTCTTCCAGGATTACAAAAGTCACCGCAGCTTTCATCTTACTCTCTCTTGGATCACTGGTCCTGAAGGAGCAAACTGCCAGGTCATGGGACTTAATGGAGAGGTCCATATGGCAAGGAGCTGAGGTCTCCTGTCAACACCCAACATCAATTTGCCAGTCATGTGAGTGAGCCACTTTGGAATTGGATCCTCCAGTCCCAGTTAAACCTTCAGGTGACTGCAGCTCCTGCCAACAACTTGACTGCAACCTCAAGAGAGACCATAAGCCATAACAACCCTGCTAAGCTATTCCTGGATTTCTGACCTACAGGATAGTAATGCTTATTGTTGTTTTGGGCTGCTAAGTTTTGGGGTGATTACTTACATAGCAGTAAGTAACTGATATAACAACGGTGGAAGAGAAGGGAAGAAAACAAATTTGGGTAGAGGGAGAAGTTGAGCTCTGCTATAGTCTCAACAAAGCCGCCAGCCGATCCTATGAGAACTATGAAGCTGTGATAACTATTTAGAATCATATTTACTCTTTTTTAAAAATCTATAATCATTTTAGTTTATCATTCTATTGGAGATAATTCCACATCGGTATTTATATCAGTCTTTCTTTTCCACAGCTGCATGTTTTTCCATTATGTAGAGGTAGGTATCATAATTTATTTATACAATCCAATCCCCTACTGATAGACACTTACATTACTTTGCTATTTCAAGACATAATTCAAAGTACATATATGTCTAAATATTTTGTGCACAGGTTCACATAAAGCAAAGAGCAAATCCCTAGAATTGGAATTGCTGAAACCCAGGCTTCTAACCTCTAGGTATTGCCTGGTCCTTTATGCATTGTCAGCCTACACCTGGTTCTCCCCCAAGTACTGGAACATCTCTCTACTGTGAACTGCCTAGAGACCCCACTGTGATCATCAAACTAGTAACATGTTATGTACGCTCAGAGAAAATACCTGAAAACTTCATGAAGATGGGAAAGAAAGACTATCTCAACAAGTCCCTCGTTGTGTCCTTCTCAGACTTCTTTCAAGTCAAGTAATAGCTGTCAAACACCTACTGTAAAGACACTGGGAGACAATCACAAGAAATAAAAGACTTGGTATCTACTCTGATGGAGCTGAAAACCAAGTCTATCCACCAGTTGGGCTCCAGAATTGCTGAATTCAGCCAGCTGGGTCTTCTCCTTCACTGATAAAGTTCCAATTACCAGGGAGAGAAACTGCTCTGATGTCACTGAGGATATGAACACATTCTTTTATGTTCTCTCTCTCTACCTCTCTTCTTATTTTCCATAATAAAGTAAAGCTGCATCATATGAACAGAAAGCATTGGCCAATTGACTTGGGTTTCCTGTTATGTTCATATAATACATGTGGGGTTTTGTATTTGTTTTGATAAAATGTGTGTATGTATTTCTGTATATTTCATATATCCGTGGGTCTCAAACTATTCTGATGATGACTAATAGTAAGAAAAAAATTTACATTGCAATCTCCTCATCCATCACCCATATATGTCTTTTTAAAATGTATCATCAAAAACACCACCTTATTACACATAATGCTCTAATTTTCTATTCTAGTCTCTTCCATTTTGTAAAAGTTCTGGTCTCAGCTCATTTGATTTCATGACCCATTAATAGGTTGTGACCCATAATTTGAAAAGCACAGCTATCTATGATACACCATGGGCCTAAGGTAAAATTTAGGGGTTTACCTTATGTAATAAGACTTAAAAGCCTGTGTTGTCTTCCTGATAAGTTGTACTTCCCTTTAGAACAGGGGTTCTTAACAAGGAGTCAATGAGCTTGAATTGAAATTTTAAAAAAACCACATTATTCTTGTGGGGATGTGTTGGTGCAGGTGTGATATATTTATTAAATAATACAGTATAGTGTGGACTTAGTAAGGGGTCCATTGTTTTTACCCGATTGGCAAAGGGGTCCATGGGACAAAAAAGGTTAAGAACCCCTGCTTTAGAAGTTGAGCTATCTTGCTAAATGTGCTGGAGGCAGCATAAATCTGAGACTTTCTCAGAAGCCACCATTAACGTGCTGTCATTTGTGGATGGTAATGGGAATATCATATGTGCACCTGGCTCTGTCATTCTACTTGATTGTCACAGTTGTAGAGGTAATTTCCCTCGAGATGCCCTTTAAAATAACTCACATGAAGAGAATGCAAACGCAGGTCCAGCCTGGCCAAGAATCTGTCTCCCTGCAGCTGCTTGGGTTACACAGCAGGGAGAGGCGTGTGTATCTCTATCCCTCGCAAGAGGGATGTGTCATATGGGGAAGACTGGGGAATGGAATAAGATGTGAAGGCAAGAAAAAGGGTGTGGGTGTGGGTGTGGGAGGAATCCTCCCTAACTTTCTGCCATTACCCCCAAAGCAGTATCAATGATCTCACAGTTGTGTTCTGGTCAATGCCAGGGTGTGGGGAGAGAAGCTGACATGGTTTGAGAGACAGGTCCTGCTCTAGGCACATTCCCATGTGGTTGCTGTAGTAAAAGTAATAAGATCTAACATATATTGAGTGAGGACTTTGCATTGGCATTTACAAGCATTATCCCATTTAAATCTCACACTTCTGTGAGGTAGATACTATGAGTGCCAATTTTACAGCTGAGAAAACTGAGGCTTAAAGAGGGAGAATAACTCCCCAGGCTTTCGTAGCTAGTATAAGACAGAGTCAGCACCAGGCCTGTGCTTATCACTACCACATTGCATTATATCAATTTTGCAAATGGGGAACTTGGCTCAGAAAGCTTAGGTAGTTTGCCTAAGCTTGCATAGCCAGCAGGTGTTAGAGCCAGGGTTCACATGGAGTCTGTCTTGACTCCAGAGCCCAAGCTTTTCCCACCTCTGCTTCCTTCCAGGCTCACAGAAACCTGGAATAATTTAAGGGGAAATGTGGTTCTTCTAGGAATCCAGGGTTGAATACGATTGGGTGGGACGACCCCAGGGCTGGCAACTGGGAAATGGGTATTCTAGTATTGATGCTCCCAAACTTGCTGGGGGTAGACAGCGAGGAGGGCTGGTCACAGGTAAATCATTCTATGTCTTCAGACAAAAAACAACGCAAGCACGTGGACATTTCTGAGCTCCCTAAGGATCAAACATAAAGGTGAGAGGGCTTTGAAAATTTTTAAGTTCAATGCAATTGTAAGGCTTAACTCTTAAAATTACTTCTTAACGGATATCCCTCATAAGAGGCCAAGAGAAATGTTATTTAGTTGCTTAGATAAATAAAACATAAACTGCTGCTTGAGGGCAGGAACCACTTACATCACTCGAGTCCTTCTCCGCTGTTACCTTGTAAAGCTCCAGAGGATGACTTTGCAGTGCTAGGGAAGACATTTAAAATTGGGAGGGAGGGGAGGGAGAGAGGGAGGGGAGGCGTCTAGATTGGCAACCTCTACTAATACTACTGAGGCAATGTAGGTAATAATTTAAATAATTGTTAACATAATAGTTAATTTGCATGAGTAGAATTCTAGAATCATTGCCTCAACAGGAACTTTGCTTATAATTTGGGAACTTTATAGCTTATGTTATTGTTGTCACATAAACGACCTTTCTATGTAATAGGCTATTCACGATGTCCTCATTTAGGACAGGACCACATCTGTCATGCTCTTTCTATCTCCAGAGCATCCTCAGCACAGGGCTTGTCACACAGCAGATGCAAAATAAACATTCATTGTATGAGTGAATGAGGTTGCTAATCTTTTTTATTTCAAAAGGGAATGTAACATTTGGCAAATACCACAGACAAATTTTTAACTTCTAAAGTAAGTGACAAGGTTTTGGTGAATGAATTTTGATTTGTATTTTTAGTGACCAAATATAGGGTTTGGTCACTGAATGACTCATATTAGTACTAAGTTACTCACATTGGCTCTTTCTCTCTAAGTAAACAAAAGTCCCCACAGAAGTTTTTTTTGTGTGTATGTGGTAGTGTTCATTTTCGTGGGTTTTTTTTTTTGTTTGTTTGTTTTTGTTTCTATGGTTTTACAGTTTCAAATTTGCCAGCCTGGACAAGGGGAAGACAGTTCTCAGCAACCTGAATCCCGGTCAGATACATGTTCCACTGCTTCAGTGTGAGTGCTTAGCACCCTCCCTGCAGTGCGAGAGGCAATGCCTGTCCACAATTCGCAGGCAAGTCATAGAAAAAACACACTTTTACAAGAGCCAGCCAAGGGGCAGTCAGCTTACTATACCTATTAAGTTACTTTGCAATGTACGGTCAAGGAAAATAAGACCAAGGGTCACAAAAGAAAGATGGAGTGGCAAAACAGAAGAAAACATCCTAACTGGAATAAAGGCTTCTATTCAAAGCCCAAGGGGGTCCTTGTCCTCTGCAGTATAGCAGGTACAAAACAACAGGACTAAAACCCACATAAATTACTGTGGCATGAGTTTTTATTCCCAAAGAAAAAGATCCAGTCCACCTTAAAAAAATTTTTTTTTGAAAAATTTCTGACATAACAGAAGTAAACTGAAATAGTATTAATAGTCCACTTTTAAATTCCATGAAAAACTAAAAGAAAAAATATTCAGAAGAAAATAATCAGGGCGAAGTTTATAAAACTAAGTATATGTCTCAGCATTAACAGCTGAATAGATAAAAGAATTGAGATGTTTTAACTAAAAAATTATAAGTAGATGATAAAGTATATAGAAACTGATAATTCACAAACTAATTAACAGTTGGGATTGACTGTTCAGAAGCTACACAGATGGATCTTGGGTGGTGGTGAACAGCAGAAGTGGATTGTAGATGAATCTGCCTTGTTCCAGCTTCTTCCCAAGCCACCCATCTCCCAGGAAAGTCTGATATTGATTGGGTAATTGTATCTTTGAATTCAAGGTGAGTCTCTTGCAGACAGTATATAGTTGGGTCACGCTTTTTTGTCCATTCTGCCAATCTCTGCCTTTTGACTGGAAGTTTAATCCATATACATTTAAAGTCACTATAGATACTACAGGGCTTTCTTCTGCCATTTTGCTATGTACCTTTTGTAAGCCCTCTTCCTTTTTTGTCCCTTCCTTCCATTAATACCTACTTTTATACTTATTCGTTTTCTTGTGTTGTACCATATCAAGAGCCTTCTGATTTCTATATGGGTATATTTTTCATCTATCTTTCTTGTGGTTACCATGTGGTTAAAATTTAACATCCTAGATATATAAAAAATCATATTTGGTTTTATACAAACTTAACTACAATAGCACACACATACATACTTTTCCTATGCTTCTCTGTCCCCTCTTTTGTTTAGTATTGTTACCACTTATATCTTTGTACTTTGTATATCCAAAAACATAGATTTATCATTACTTTTTATGCATTTGCATTTTAGCACCTGTAGGAAGTAAGAAATGGAGTTACATACCAAACAGTATAATACAGTAATACCGGCATTTACAATTACCCAAATGGTTACCTTTACCACAGGTCTTTATTTGTTTATGCTGCTTTGAACCACTGGCTAGTGTCCTTCCCTTTCAGTCTGAAGAACTCCCTTTAGCCTTGCTTTTAAGGCAGGTCTGCCTTCTTGCCTCCATGGTTTCTGATGAGAAATCAGCATTCAGTATAATTGGGACTTCTTTGTACCTAATATATTGCTTTTCTCTTGCAGCTTTCAGAACTCTCTCCTTGACCTTTGCATTCGATAGTGTACTCAATAAATGACAGGTGTATTTCTCTTCATGTTTATCTAGTTTGGTGTTCTCTGAGCTTCTTGAATATGCATATTCATATCTTTTGCTAAGTTTGGGAAATTCTCCGTCATTATTTCGTTGACTATTCCTTTTGCCACTTTCTTTTCTTTCTGGGACCCCCATTTTATATATAATATACTCTTGATGGTGTTCCATAGCTATCTTAAGCTATTTTCACTTTTAATATTTTTTCTTTCTGCTCCTCAGCCTGACTCATTTCAAGTGTCTTGTTCTCATGTCCACTTATTTTTTCTTCTGTCAGCTGCAATCTGCTTTTTTTTTTTTTTTTCCCCTGAGGTACCAGGGCCAGGGATTGAAACTGGGACCTCACATGTGGGAAGCCAGTGTTCAACCACTGAGCCACGTCAGCTCCCCTGAATTGGTTTATTCATTTGTTTGTTTGTTGTTATGCTTTTGTTTTTAGGAGGCACTGGGGATCAAATCCAGGACCTCTCTTTTGAGAAGCAGGTGCTCAACCCTTGGAGCCACATCCGCTTCCCCCAATCTGCTTTTGAAACCCCTCTGGGCATTTTTCATTTCAGTTATTGTGGTCTTCAACTCCAGTAGTTCTGTTTGGTTCTTTAAAAAAATTTCTCTCTTTACTTAGACTCTTATATTGCTCATTCATATCTTCCTTGAGCATTTTTAAGATCATTTTTTTTTTTTTTTTTAAAGATTTATTTATTTTATTACATATCTCCCCTTCCCCCCCGGTGCGGGGACGCGCCGAGACTTGGTCACTGCGCAGGCGCGGCTTTCCCCGCTTGTGGGCGGCTTCTGCTTCCATCACGGCCGGCTCCAGTTCGCGGGTGGCTGGCTGTGCTTGATTTGCAGGCGACCTGCCCTGCCCGTGGCGGCTTTTG